>DWEE01000895.1:0-14901 GCA_018245755.1 Parelbella macleannani | reverse complement strand
ATACGATTATGTACACAAATAAAATTATATCTTTATAGAAATCTGATTCGTAATTTTTGAAAGGATATATTTCTTATGTTCGTAGACAAATTTACAACCGATAATTTTATACCTATTATAAAAACACAGTCCTGTGAGCTTCTCTCGTCTAAATTTATGCCCATTAAATATGAAAAATAATTACCTATATCTATTTAATATAAAGAATGACTGCCTCGTTTGTCGAGCGGTTGAAAGGGTTAGGTTAAAAGGCGTAGGTTAGAATCTAAATTTGCTCCCGATGTATGTTAATAGAATTACTCTCTATTTCATGGTGGAACGTATGTACATACGTAGCAACTGATATATTTATATCAACTGGTAGAACGCGGAAGTGCCTACATTCCTTTGCCTGCCTCTTTTGGAAAATACACACATGATGTTAAGTACGTTAATGCAAAATATTTAACTCTCCCACAATATTAAATTTTGGGTGCGATATCAAAACTGCCCGTATGCCTCAGATATTTCTTCGGCTCACAGACGCCTTGAGATTATGTCAGAAGTTATGTTGAGACTTCGCAAATCATCTGCCAGACCTCGTTAAGTATTAAACACAGTCCGTCAACGTGGAGCTGACTTATTATTTTCTCCTCTATGATTATAACTGAATAAATGAAGAAACATTCAAGTCGTTAAAAATATTAATACATTTTTCTTTTATGCTGGTGCACTGGTTTCATTTAATAATTGACTGGCCTGATTAGCGATTATCAATTCTGACTACTGGGCCGGAAGTTGGAATACATACCCACAACAAATATTTGTATAATTTCTTGTGTGTAGGTGTTTGTTTCATGCTTAGTTATAAACTAGCTGTGCCCGCGACTTCGTTCGCGTAGAATTTAATAAAAAACTTATTGTTCAGTTATCGCGCAGTGATGGCACGCGCGTGGGCCGGCGCGGTAGGTACCTACTAGACAGTATTTTGACATTGCAACTATCTTTATTTCATAGTTCTAAAATGAAAGTAGCCTAAGTTACTCCTTATTACATCAGCTATATGCCAGTGAAAGTCCCGTCAAAATCGGTTCAGCCGTTCCAAAGATTAACCGGAACAAACAGACAGATAGACAGACAGACAATTGTTTTGGTATATGTATCGTGTATACATGTATATGCATTTAGCGAAACCTGTTATTTAATATTACAAACAGACAATCCAATTTTATTTATCTGTATAGATATGTAGGTATATCAGTTTGTATAATAAGAAATTTGTATATATCAACTGTCTCGTTACTATATTGCGGGCTCGTTATTGTGCTACGCCCTAGTTAGGGATGAATCGGTCCTGTGACAGTGGTCCCAAGATATTGTTATTATTGATGATTTGTTGACTGCAACTCCGTTAGTGTGGGTTTCAGTTTTGGGTTTCACTCAGATTCTTTTCATATACACCTGACCGCGCCTGACTGGCAAATACGAAGCCTAAATTGAAATACGTTTATATGCTCGGCACAAATATATTTAAAAATTTGAGCTCCATTTACATTAGTAATGTATATTTCTGAAACCATCAATTTTATTAACTTTGTGTTTAAATAAACTTTGAATCATAATAATTTTACAGATTGTAAGCAAAGTTTCGGCCTAATCAACAATACAGTACGTTTTATTTCAATAATAGTTGGACGAAAAACGTAACATCACGCCTGATATCTCCGACAGGCGAAGCAGAGGAGTGTAATATGGGGTATATTTCACGTTTCACCAAATACGTTTACATCCCATGGTGGTGGTGAGCCTATTGCCATACACCGGGCACAGATCCAGACTCCGAGTCACGACTAGAAATTCTAAATTACAAAAATCCAATAGTGCCTGACCCAGGATTTGAAATCAGGACCTCCCGATCGGCAGTCCCGCTTGCTACCACTCTACCAACGAGGCAGTCAACGATTAGTTGTTCGACGACATTCTTTAAATTAACAAATCTTTCTATTTATGAACCCATTGAAATAAAACAAAATTTTTTTGAGTCACTGAAGTCTTAGATAGGCGTACAGTATTTGTATCATTAAAAAAAAATTATTATAAAAAATCCTTACTACGATATATCTGTAAAAACACTCACATTGGGTGGGCCATCTCTGATATTAGTGTGCATAGAGCCATACACAAACAGACAAAAATTTTAATAACCGTTGTTTTGTGTTCTGTTGCGGTAATACGTTCACATACAGACACCGAGCCGGTAGGGTTCTATTATTAGTATAGATAATAAATAATGGTGTCTTTGGTTGTCTGGTGGAGATTAATTGCACACTCGGTCTAGTTCAATACCCCGCAAGGGATGTGGACTAAATGAGCTTAAATCGTGTAATATTGATGCCTGAGCATAATAATATAAGGGAGTAGGTACGTTATTAGTATTTCATCGTTAAGTCAACTCCCTTATTATTATCATTATTCGAATGAGAACTGATTCAGCAGTTAGCCAAAGACAGGAAGAACGGAAATCTGTTTCCAGAACCTACTTAGATGGAGACGAGGACAGGGCGCAATGACGCTCATTAGGGGAGGCCTGTCCAGCAATGGACTGAAATAGGCCGATGATTATGGTGATGACGATGATGACTTGGGTGATAATAATAATAAAACTCCTATAAAAAACAAACAATCGGGACCATCTCGTAAATATTCGCCTTAAATGAGAATTGAACCTACGACTGCGGGCTCATAATTCAGTGTAACTCACCATTAAACCAATGGCCCAATCAATCCTACGAGTACTTACCGCGATGAGTCTGTTTACACGCGCAACACGTTTTGGTAATGGCACTCATATGTACGCTAATAGCTTGTTTAATACATGTATTTATATATAATATATATACATTTTCTATTACTGTTAGACAAATATAAGGTTCGCGGCTTATTTCCTCAAAGTTTATTTTTAAACGGTCTTGAACAAACTGTTTTTCAACTAAGTTTCCAGTTGAGACTTCTATGATTAAAAATTCTTCTTCTAAGTATGCTTAAAAACGTACCTATCCAACCTGAAATTCCTCTTACATACTGTGTTTATACTTCTATGACTAAAACAGAAAAAAATCTCAGTAAGAAGCCACTCGGAAAGTCGCTCGATATCTAATATGCTACACTCTAGGAATTTTCCCGATTTCAATTTAGTAGGAGACAAAATGTAATGTAATGTATCTTGGGACGTCTCCTCACACAGCCGTCTGATCCCAAACTGAGCATGAAGAAAGCTTATGTTATTGAAACCAGATCATTCTTAAACTACATATATACAGATAAATATATACTTGTAAAGATATTTTTGACACCCAGACACAGAACAAACAGTTGTGCTTATCATAAAATTATTTATTCTGCGTGGGAATCGAACCTACGATCCCCAGCGCAACATTCTGTTTCACTAAACACTGCACCAACGGACCATTCGAATTATTGAATTATGAATTAGTACATATTAAAAATTACATCCATTTCTCACAATGGTTATAGTGTTGTGAATTTTAAACAAAATTCAATCTTCAAAATTAAACTAAATCTAAATCTAAATCTTAAATTAAGTTTGTATATCATTCATAAAAATACTTTTTCTATATTAACACCATTCTCATTTCGTGTTAATTGAGTTTTAATTTAAAGGGTTTTAATTATGAAACTGTTGCTAACCGCGTCTGTGAAACTAACCCTTATATAGTTTTAGTTACAGCGTAAAACTACTTAGATTTAGCGTGAGTCCTGTTAAAAGCGTTGTTCTTTGCATTCGTCATCTGGTGACACCTGTCTGCTTACATTAAAAATTTATAGCACTAGTATAGTATAGCTTATATGGTTATTGCAACCTTACAGAATTAATATAAACAACATCAAGGACAAAAAGTGAATTACTTGTTTACTCCGGATATTGGTTCGAATGTAAGTGTTTGATGTCAGTTTAAATTGTTAACGTTGCAATACGCTTTCGATGCAACCTTGAGAAAGAAGCTAGGAATTTTTCATAAAGTAATCTTACAAAGTACACGTACCTATGATACACCGTCATACTTTGTATATCGCGAAACATTGCGAAATGACTTTAAATTAACTATTAAAAACGGATTTCGCAAAAATAGTACTTGACTCAAATATGACATTTGTATCTATTATCATTTCTAGTTAAAGTCACTAAGGCTTAAAATAGCTCAAGATTTGGGTAAGAATATAGGTTGTAATGAAAATTAGTAATCAACCTCTAAGTGATTGTAATAGAGGCCTAAAAGATCGACCGGCGACCGTTTAACACCACGCGACGAGGGGTGCTTTACGACCAACTATGAGCCTATGGCGCGCAAAAACGTTCAACTCGCGCGTTCGAGTAACACACTCCTAACGGGGCTTCGGCCGGAAAGTAAATATGTATTTGTATTAATTATTAGTTGTCCTGTACCTCTCCTGTCCTGTACATCTCCTGTACCGCGCACCCGCTGGGTCCACAATACATTGTTACAATCTACACATCGAGGAAAACATGATATTTACTCACGTCAGTAATACTGATAACATACAAATCTGAATATCAAATGTTACCGAATTCCACATAAATATGTTCTTATTTGTCCAGAACTTGATAAACTTCTCATAATAGGGCTTCCAATTTGTTCGGCTATTTACGGCTATCGTTAAAATATTCCGACTTTACCATTATCTAATCAACACATTATTAACATAATATGTGGATTTCTAATTTATTATTTTTATTAAGTCCACAGACATATGTATACGCACGCAAATTATAGGTAATACTACGGAAATAACTACTATCCAGACTTAAACGAGTGGCCAATAATAAAAAAAATGTAAATTCTTATTATTATATCAACGCGTCAGGTCTCTTGCAGACTAGGAAGAGAGCACTAGAGTGTCAAATACCTCTGTCTTTACAGGCCCGCCTCGCTTGTCCTAAGTAGAACTACTCGTACTCGTGTACATATTATGTACACTCTTCGTACAAGCACGCCGGCGCCGGAAACTTGTCTCGCCCCTTGAATAATGTTCATATTAAAAAACTACGAACTAATACTATCACAGATAAATAATCCTTATAAAGCACTTAATATTTTAAATGGGACATAAATAATTTGTTATATAAAGTACTAATTAATATTTATGTTGGCACACCATCTATATGGAAAGTAAAGTAGTCACCAGCTGCCATCAGCATTCCGTCGCTCCCTATAACGCTATTATTTGGACGGTGAGACTCGTGTGTAAGTGCGTGTCAAACTATTCAAAGTACCTCCCACCGAAATGATACTGATTAACATTGAATGCGTTAGTTATTGGAACGTTAATGAAACCCTGATAGCGGTCTACGCCCAATTAACGCACACACGTTGATTTTCAAATTTACCGAATGAACACAGCTATGAATTTTGGGTCACAGTACGCTTTATGCTAACCACTAGACATGTGAGTGGATATGCAACAGAATGGTTAATTCAGTCGATTGTAACAAAGTTTTTAATTATAAATGTAGGTAATACACCTTCCATTATGATACATACGAGTATATGGTAACATTTATTGTGCATCATTGTAATCTGTTCAAACGGTTAAATCAAATTATCAATTTTTGGAACATCAGTGCAGAAAGTAAATGACCTGATGAAAGAAATGTACCTATTATACAGACTAAAGATTAAATAGCATTTTACAAGCAAGAGAGAATCTAGACCAGTCAATGTAGCCGGAAGTGCCGTCTTATCTGAGTATCGCCAGCACGTTATTAGACCGAGATAAGTGTTGAGAAACATCTGATAACATTCAACTAGACAAAAGCAAATAGCGCCTCGCCGGGTCTATAGATGGTCTGCCTTACTGAAGTCATACCGAACATTTTTCCGACCCCACTTACATTTCCCCTTTATTGTCCATCGTTAAATACGGGTCTCCTCTCAGAATAACATGCTTTGAGCCATAATTTGTCATGCTGGCCAAGTGCGAGTTGGTAGGCTTCACACGCCTTGGAGAACTTTTCTTTTAAACTTTCAAGTTGTGCAGGTTTCCTTGAGATGTTTTGCTTCATCGTTATAGCAACTGATATTTAATCTTAAAAGTTGAGATGTTTTGCTTCATCGTTATAGCTTATATTATATCGATATTTAATCTTAAAAGGCACACTTTTGTAAAGAGGTGCTCGTCGAAGATTTGAACCTAGGACCCCCGGAGTGAAAGGCTGACTTCCAAGCCACTGGGCTATCCTCTGCCTGAACATATTATATACTATTTTGCTTCCACTTACCCATATACATATTTTAATTTTTTAATTTTTTATTTATGTACGTAATATACGAACGTAAAAACTTAATCCCACACTAAATACACTCTGATCTATTTTTGGAAACGCGACGAAGGAAGCATTACTTAAAAAATTATTGTACGGTTTCATAGTGTACTTTTTCTAAAATAATACATAGCTTCACAAAATAGCGCGTTACGACGCGATCCGCAACGCCGCGTCGGTGCACATGTCGCTGTAACATCTTTACGAGCTTTCACCTCAATAAATTGCAGATGCCACTCCACAATAACGCTGCCTGCGAATAATTGGTAACCTCTATCTCAGCCGACTACTGGTTATCAGATGGGGTAAATTAATTCTAATCGTCTCCGTACGTTCTATTTACTGGTGAGTGCGACGAGACTGCTGTTCTATTTAAAATAGTACTAATCTGAAGAGTTTTTTTTACTACACGAGCAGTTATGACGATTTTAATGAACAAAGAAGGGACAAAAGAAGTCTGCCATAACATAAATAAGAAATATGTAAGAACTAGTTGTAAGAAGTATCTGATAAACGAAACCGAAAATTGACAGAGAAGACAAATGAATAGAAGTCGACTTTGTGCGTAGAAGCAAGAAATGCTGTCAATATTGTTGTTTCAGCTAGGTGCTTTGAAAGACGGTTGTGTTGCCATCACAGTAGGTGAGTATATTGTTCCACGGGCCATGTTACAGGACGCTCCAGTGGGTATGCTAATTCTATATACAACAAGCGTCATAACGGCTATTAATGTTCGTCCACATAGTAGAACAGTAGTACAGTTTAGTATAGAGATATTATTTCGGGTACTTAGCTTTAACATGACAGTTGGTCGAATTATTATAATAAGTTTTCTATTGTGTTTTCAAAAACATAGAATTGTGTATTCGAGTATGACTGTTTATTAAGCGCCCTACTGTGTCCTTAGGTTGTTAACAGGGCTTTAGATCCGTTATTTGTCTAGTAAGGTCAAAAATTGCAAATTAAATCGTATCGTAAAAGTCATCGATTACTTCCACTGGTCTCAAACGAACTAATGTCTCTATATAATTGTTGTCCTACACTCAAGTACAACACTCAAAGCTGTGTTATATGAGCTCGTGTATTTGGTAAACAACACAGCGTAAATACATTTTTATTTATTTTGTTTACACAGACAGTACGATATAGGTATGTATTTTTAATGTATACTGTGTACCGTTTCGTTGAACGTTATGGTGTCTTGTCTGACAGCTTCGCTTCGAGGTTTATCAAAACGCTTTTCCAACGCAATCATTTTATATATTTCTTTTCTCGGGTTTTGAACACATGTAAGTACAATGTTACGTGAGCTCACATGGAACTAAAAATGACTTATACACTCGTTTGATATATCTTTGCTTTGTACTATTCGGCATATTAAAAAAAGATGCTTTATTTATGTGAGTGTGTCAACGCTTTTTTTAAAGACGCGACATTGCTTGTCGCTTTCAAAGATCGGAACGAATATCTGAAAACAAAGTTTCTGAACAAAATGTAAAAGAATCCACACATCTATACTTATATATTTATGATTTTATCAGATTTATGCGGATAACTTTTTTTATTTTAACCTTAGTCTGCCGCGTTGGCCCACTGGCGTTCGGCCGGTGTGGCGAACATTGGCTTTAATCCTCCTCTTCCTGACAGGAGACTCCTATCTAACAGCGAGACGTTAAAAAGTTGATGATATCGAAAAGTCTTTATTCTAACGACCTACGTGAATTATTATTATAATCATAACATTATAACGTAACATCACACTTGTAATCACCTAAGGGGTAGGCAGAGGAGTGTAGTACACTGCCACGTTTCACCAGTTACGATAACAACATTATATTACTGAAATAATGATTTATTTTATAAAATAAGGTGCATCCATCGAAAATACAAATAATCACATGTGTATAGTGACTAACAGTGTGACAGGATACCTCGGGCGTGCCAGTAGGCGTTAAAACAATGTGTCCTACGCAAACTTTGAAATTGGCTCGAGCCTGAACTCGCTTAAACACCGTCCGATTAATTATTTCGTAACACCTGTCAAAAAGATTTCTAATATCCGCTGATACAATTTAAAGTTTCGCCGAAAGTAGATCGGAATACTGTTCGCTAAATACAATTACGCGTCTTAGGACTCGATACAAACGTCTTAATGCCCTGGCGTCTGAGGAATCCAAGCCCGCCCTAGCTGCCCGTAGTGCACCTTACCATTGATTACCTGCTGCGGCCGGTTGATAGTATTATAGCAAAGCCTACCTAGGCAAAGCTAAATGCACTGCCACTGACGGGCAGCAGCATAGGCAGTGCGAGAAGCTGTGCTCGCAGATTTCCACCCGCATCTTAGGGTTGTGAGTAAAAACTCTCATTATTAAGGGAGCCCTATCTCCAAAATTGGTCTAACACAGGCTGATAGTAATAGTGATGCTTAATATAAATGTTCCTTGGGATTTCTGATCATCAGAAAGCAGCTAGCCCTCCCTTACGACTGTTACTTCTTTAATATAAATATAATACCGATCCAAGTCGATACAAGATCCGACAGATTCATACGATTTTGGGTCACTGTGTATGTACGTACGTGTAAGTAAACAGGCTATATTGTTAACCCTTCTCATACTGAAAGACGCGTCTACGACTTTGGAGCGGTAAAAGGGTTGACAATGATGACAATGAAATGAATGTACTAATGTAATAATACTTTTGTTACGTTTGCTTTGTCATTTTCTTGCCTGTTTTCGTTGCGTCAGCGGAAACGTTGTGCCGACACAAGACTATAATTAGTCTTAATACAGCTGCTAGGGGAAAATGTGGCCGTGTCATTTCCTTAAGAGGTGCCTCTAATTGCTCGAAATTGTACTATTGATTCAAACGTTAGTACCACCTGCGTCGGAGATTACAAGCTGGATGCCCACCATAATACATTGTACATTGTATAATGAGTACGAGAGTTTTTTTCTGTTTGGATGTGTAATTACATATCTATTTAGGGTTACAATCAAGTAGATTAAATATCATCTGCTGGATACCACTACACATTTCTTGGGATCATTTCTGCTCGGATCACACAGATGCAATGTAAATTTATCTTAGATGACAACATTATGGTACCAAATGTTCTAGAACCAGCACTTGTACCTGAGTAGTGACATAAGAGACTCGATGCTTCGCCTTAGAAGCCCGTACCTTCCTTTTCTGCCTGCGGTGCACCCTGCTGAACGATAGTCGAGCCTCTGGCTACTGGTAAAACCAGGCTGTAGCCCCCTGTTGCCCCAAAAAAACTCCCATTTATTGTTTCTATTTGTAGCTGTAAATCCTTGTACAATATCATTCGTACTACTTCCCTTGATTAGCTGTGCGTGCCTATGTATACAATAATCATCGGGCGCCGAGCGCCTTCGCTGCTTCCACAAAATGAAAACAGTGTTAGTGGCTTTTGTAGAAGATATACGGGTCCTGAATCGCCATTTGGCCCTGCTATTCGGCCCTCCATTTGGGGACAATTAGAACCCAAGCCTTAGTATAAAATCTATTATACGTTTCTACATAATATTGATCGCGACATGTGGAAGATTTTATGTTCTTATAAGTCATGGCGTGTTTTAGGACGTTTTTAAAAGACTAAAAATATCGTGTCAAAAGTACTTTTAGTAGATGAGCATGTGCTATCACTTAGTGAGAGAAGTAGGTGCGTTCGAACATTTCCAAGACCGTAACAGTTGAAAATACTTAGCCCTTGCCTATCCCTACGGAATATCGACACTACAATATTATGTAAATGTGACAACTTTGATATCAATTAATGATTAATTATAGTTAAAACGTAACATCACGCCTGCAATCCCCGAAGGGGCAGGCAGCGGCACCTAGTACACTTTCACGTTTCACCTGTTACGTTAGCGTCCCATGGTATAAGAAGTGATCCTATAGCCATACAAAGCATAGATCCAGACTTCGATTAGAAATTATAAACTAGAAAAATTTAATAGTACTTGAAACGGGATTCGAACCCAGGACCACTCGATCGATAGTCGCGCTTGCAACCACTCAACTAACCAGACAGACAACTGAATATTTAAATATTTATCATCCATAATTTTCTCAAATAAGAAAATGCGTGTGTTAGAAAAATGAAATATACCTGCCTAATACGCACAAACATAAACAGACAATTTGTATTAAAGGATTATAAATAAAGAAAGTTTAAAAACACCTAAATGTTGCGCAACCCAGTAGAGGATTTGAATTACCCTCCAGGCGCACTCTACTCTCAAAACGTTTAAATTAACATATGTACGTAACGCCCCAAAAATACTGCTAAAAGCTTTCTTCCTTCTTTTAAAACGAGTATGTAATAAAATTGTATAATCTATATGCAAATAGAATTTCATAGATTAATAATAATACCCTTTTATTAAAAATATGATAGTTCTTTGCGCAATATATAGTCCTTTGTGATCTTTCAAAGGCTGCAGCTTGATATTTTAAGAGGGGTTCAGTAAAGAGCATTTAAAATTCTAATCAAGTGAATTAATTACGCCCGACTTACGGTAGGCACTCACGCGGACACAGGCACGCTAGTGTTGATATCTCTCACCCTTAGAAGAGAGAGTGGATAGAGGAGACTATATCCGATCATATTATACTGATACCACCCGTCATTTATTCTGCTCTAATGCATGTTAGGACTGCAATAAACAATGGAACTCTAGTAGCCTCAAATTAAGTTAGCCATTAGAAGTGGCCAGGATTGCTTGCGTGGCATGCACTTACAACGTCAAAAAGATAGAACTTTATTAAGATGAACCATACATGCTATTGCTACGCCCTCAGGCCGTCAACCTTGGCGCCCCTGTCTCGCGCTAGATCATCTATCCAGAACAATTACAATCCCACATGCGACGTGTTTGCGGATGAATGGAAGGCGATATTGTTAGCATGTCTGAAGTTTTGCGAGAATCCTACGTGTTACATTGATGTAATTAGAATAAGGGGCCCGCGGTCGGTATTATAAGAAAACTAAATATAAATAAGGCTGAATATGCCAAGTGTTTATTATCTTTGCGTATTTATTACATTTATTTATTTTTTATTTATTAATTTATTACCTAATTGTATTTGTTATGAGTACGTCTGTTTAGATATTAACTGTCTTATTTAACATGTGAAGTAGGCATCTAACGCACTTTCTCTCCATCACCAAGGGTTGATTAGGAGAGAACGCCATTACGCATTAAATACATATGTCCTTGTATACCTAAGCTTAAAATATTACATAAGAATAAAATAAGTAGTATTTTTATATATTCAAAATCCTTTGGAATACTATCAATTCAGAGTAGTCGCAATGGAACTGTAACAATGAGCGTCCTAGATATTACAGTACGTGACATTAAACAAGGGCACGAATTAGCCGTGATTTGTGCTGACTTCGCGTTAGTCCGACTAACAAATCTCTTCGTCGCTTAAACACTGGCAACATTAGAATATTTTCCATTTTGGTACAATCGTTACTGTGTATTATTTAAAGTCATCATAGGGTATCATAGGGTCATCATAAGCTTGAAACCATGGTTTGCGTATCACATCCCATGTGCCTAGAGTAAAGATTACGGGTGAAAAATCCGCAGGGGAGGCCTATGTTCAACAGTGAAGTAAAACAGGCTGATGATGACTATGTTCGTTATAAGAACTTAATATAATTACGAAGGAAAATTACGATCTTAGAGATTTCCATAGAATCCTCTGAAAAGCGTAACATCTGTCAGCTGCAATCACATTCTGAATGATGCATCGACTTTCAATTAAATTCTTTGTTCTAATCTATCCAAGTTATGAATCTTGTATACATTAGGCAATAAGCAATGTTGTATGTACGTATTATATAAGAAAGGACATAACAACAACAGGAGATATTTGTACTTCTACGTCTGTATCATATTGCTTCGTATTTAGATTGCGTAGTCCGTCCTTACTATACTACCCGGAGACTCTCAGCAAATAGTAATTAAATAGCAAGAGCATTTGTCGCCACGTAACCTTTGTGGAGGAAATAGTATATCGCACCAGTCTCTGGAAGGGTGGTACTAACAAATTAATAATTTATAAGAGTAGTAATAATGAATTTATTAATATTTAGAAGTAATAATGCTTTATTATTTAACACCAAATATGTGACACAACAATGCTACAATATAACATTAAAGGCAATCTTATCACTATATAGCCACCTATCAAATGTTTTTTTAGAAATGAAAAAGAAAAATAGTAGAGCGAAAGAAATTACAATTATGTGCAATGACTATCTAATTATATATTAGTAATAATAATGTCTCACATTCATAGATGGGCCAGCGCACTCTGCACTGACACCTGATGACACTCTAGTACCATTTTGGATGTCCGGATATCAATTTTGATACTACTCGTATTTATTACATAAAAATCATTGAATATTTCTCAATTTGTGTACCTCCTTTATATGATTACAATTTAAAATAAACAGTTAATCATAGAGTCCTTCTTTCTCAAAAAAATAGAAAAATCGTATTTCCCATATTTTCATCGTTAAACTATACTTGGTAGATCGTTGGTCGTTGAATTGATAACCCAACTAAACCACGATCGATCGAATCCCATAGTACGATCAAACTCTATATGACCCGGGCAGTCCCTTTAGGTCACGCGATATTTATTTTAAATACGGACACATTAAAGAATACATTGCATTCAGATATGTATAATTAAAGATTAAATGTTAAAAATAAGACGGCAATCTTCAAATCTCCAAAGACCTGTATTAATTTTTCAGTTTCTTCACCTATTTTATATTGTCTAGACGTTCGATTGTGTCCCAAAATCTCGTAAACAACACACTGAATAGAAAGCCCGCGCCTTCTAGACACTTCACATCCAACTAATTCTACTTCAAATAAAATATCGAAAGCATCTTTCAAATGAGAAAACTTATTTTCGTTATGACGTATTCCTGAACAATATTTCTTAAAATGACTTCAACATTTCGAATAAACATTTCAATAGAACTCAATACATACAGATATTTCAAATTACCGTAATTGATAGGAATTGCTAAAAGTTACTACATGTAGCTACATTAACACATTTCTTTCTTGCACCGCGTTGATTGTTTTTATAAATGCTGCCATGCATACTTTTCTTTCTTTAGCTTTGAGTTTGCGGCAATACTACGTATAACGGACATTTTAGGATGTGTTTATATTAATAAATAAAAATAGACTGGTCTCAAGAGTATGGTTGCCGGCTCGTGCAATCGGAGTAAACCTGAGGTGACTATCGCAGTTCTTAAGAATAACAACCCGTCTCTTACTAAGTTTGAAATAGGAGATGTAGTACATTCCCACGTCTCCCACATTTTCACCAGTAACGTTATTGACCATTATAGGAAAAGACATCTCAAAGTTTCAAAACAAACCATAATATACGAGAAATCGCAAATAACTACTCACGTCGAATGTGTTTTCATCATAGTTTCTATAATGCCCCTTACAATATTAACAACCCATTAATGGCACTCAGTGCTCAAGTCTGCGGGAACGGCTAATATACGTATTCCGTGAAATTCAACGTGTTACGTTGTGTTGGAACACTCCCCAGATAACCGAATATCTGAAATGAGACTGATATGATCTGAACTTAACGTATGACGCTTGGAGTTATTATTAGATTTTTTGGCAGAAATCTATAATAATCAACCACAGTTAGGGCATTCAGTATATCTATTTACAGATTAAGCATTTGTGTTAATTACACAAATATTTGTCCTGGGTGGAAATCTAGCTCACCGCAGTGGCTCAGCAGTCTCGTTTACTAACCATTGGACTAACGGACCAGTTGCATATAAGTGAAAAGATAATATATAACTATAAATTTACATATTTAGCCCGACAAACAGGCAGACGGACCACCTAATGTTAAGGGGTCACCCTAAAAACCGTTATTAAAATTCCTATAATTTTGAGTAACTTTATGCGGAAGTGACTATCAATGGTTGATACTGAAGAACTGAAGATTGAGTTCAGCGGCCTGTTCTTAGACGGTCTTATTGACAAGGGCAGTGTTGTACCAGAACAGGTTCATGACCTATAATATATCTATATATTAATACGTGAAGCCAAAACTTTGTACCCCTTTTTACGAACTTTGCGCGAACGGCGGAGTATGAAGTTTGGCAGAGAAGAATTGCAGAGTGCTAAAATTTATGTGTAATGTGTTACAAATAACTTAAATAAACCATTTATTATTTGCCCTCCGATTGTCAATGTCAGACATGAGACGTCAATAGTAATTGTTGTCCTTAAGTAGCACTGAGGAAATCTATATTATATAAAAGCGAAAGGTCACTCACTCACTCACTCAATCATGACGAAATCTCAGAAACTACAAGTGCTAGAAGTTTCAAATTTTGCATGCGGGTTCTTTTAAGGACGTAAGTGGTTACTAAGACGAGATTTTATGAAATTCAACCCCTAAGGGGGTGAAATGGGAGGGTGAAGTTTGTATGGAAATTTTTCAATTCTAGACTT
>DWEE01000894.1:0-14905 GCA_018245755.1 Parelbella macleannani | reverse complement strand
CGCTGGACCACCTGACGGACTCCTACTATAATGTAACGAAGCTCGTAAGCTTAACGTCGACCTCAAAAAATCACAAACTTGGACAGGGAAATTCTCGAAGCTCGCAGACCCCAAACCGCGGTACCAGGAGTCGACAAGATGAGTAAAAGTTAAAAAACATTTGTATATAACCAGAGTCAAATATGACAAAGCAAACATATAAGTGTACAGGAGAGTCACGCGCAGTGCGTTATGACATGTTGCTAAAAGAGTCATAAATTAAATAATATTCATAAAAGTGACTATCATAAATTAAAATTAAATCATTCTAATGGACTATTGGCTGGATCTAAAAGCGTCCAAATAGTAATCAAGAGAACATTCGAATTGAAACGCTTTCAGTTAAAGATAAGCATCGTACTAACTAAATACGAACAGGGCAGTAAAGCAAATCTATTCGAAATAGTCACACAAACGTCCATAAATCGCACGTTGATTACATGCTTCAGTTCTCTGCCGCTAGTTTAAAATCAATACAATTTCAAGCGGCCTCGTTAATAAATTTATCCCTAGAGATGGTACAATTGAATGTCGATAGCTGAACTGATATTGTATCTACGTCTAAATTGAGTCCAAATTTATAGGGAATACTAAATTATTCTCTTAATTGGATTTTATAGAGAATCGATTCGTACTATATCGGTATTGTCAATTCATCTAACCAACGCATCTACTACTCATAAAACGTATTATATATTTATTATTTTAATTTACTACTGCACTTAACAGCATAAATCATGATACGAAAAACAGAAACATTTTTTTTTTTAACAAAACCAACAAATTCTTTTCAGAAATAAATCCGACTCTGAAATACAATTTTTCCTGTACCAAAATTTACAACGTTAAGAATCTTAATATACATATACATGTGTCATAATATGTACCGAAAACAAAATATCCACTCATGAATATACTAATCGATTCTGTACTGCCATATCAAATTAAAAATCGATACTCTTCGCAATATGACTTATTAATAGACGTAAACCATTATAAGCGTGCCGAAGTCAGGCTGGAGTATGGATTTTTCTAAAATTAGTTGGCGACAAACATCGATAACGATCGGAAGGCCAGACGCGATGCGGCGCGTGCACAGACGGGTTCGAGCGATGACATTAGCTTTTTAAATACACCACACATAATTATTCCGAGAAATATTCGGCACGTACAGATTTATTTCTGTATTAACGAACAAAATATGCAACGTGATTCTATAATGTAACTCTTTTCCTCAATCGTTTTTCAATACTACAAAAGTATCTTGCACGCAAAGATCATGCCTGACAACCTGCAATTGGCCAACGTGAAAAACTAAGGCTTGAATCATTCTCATTGTAAGGCTCCGTGGCATTAAGAAGACCCGTGTTCAACAGTGAAACGATAAAAGATCTCAAATGGGGACGTAGGCTTGGTCAATTTGTTTCATTTCGCTTCTTAATCGAAGAGTACTTAATTAAGAATTACCTAAGTTACTAAATAAGCAATTCGCATAAATCGATAAAGGTAAATGTACCAACAATATTTGTTATTTTCCTCACCTACCCGTTATGATTACTACATTTATGAACGATTTTTGTGTGAAAGAAAGAGCGTAGCAATTTGTCACAGGCATTTTTGATACCTACTCATTAATTTGGTCCGAGTCTTAACTTATACTGTACCTGATGAACTGAAATAAATTGTTGTTTTAAATTTGTACATTTCATCTACTTGGTTAAATGGTGCTGCGACTGCCGCTTTGCAGTAGTAATACGCAACCACAGATACTAGACATATTCTTGGTCATTTAGCAACCGGAATTGATTGTTGACGCAGTTGGCGTAGAGCAAACAAAAAATGGACCAAATCACAAACTATGGAATGTTACTAACAACATCGCTACCTCCATCATATTGCAATATACATTCATTTCTATTCGAGAGCTAGAGCACCACAATATTGAAAATGTTAATGTAGCGAGAGAGGATAGCGATTGAGCCGATAGAGTAATGGACGACTATTATGTAAACAGCCGAGTGATTATTCACAATGTACTCGTCAAACACAGATTTATGGATGTAATACATCACAGCGTTGCTCTAGCCGTGCGCCGATGGAGGCGAGAGGGAAGCTACGAAGCTCGCTAACGATGTATTCAATGTTGTTTGGAAATTAACTGCCGTATTCGTTCTTAATTGAACAGTTGGAACGGCAAATGAAAAGTACATAGACGTGTATTACTTGAGATACCTAGAGATATTCTAGTTTATCACAGCTTAAACCAAGTGATCCTTCATATATTTTTACTGCAGTGAATTACAATCATTAATCATCGTCAGTTTATTGCGCTTCCATTGTTTTACACGAATTTCCTCTCAATAAATTCCCCCCAATTCCCCAAAACTCTTATCATTATATGACTTTTATATTTCCTCCAAATTAAAAACAATGTTGAGTTTCAGTATTTTTAAAGCAAGAATTCGCCTCGAAACAGAATTATTGATAGGGCTGGGCCAAAAAATGAAAATATAGAACTGAAAATTTCTATAGCTCTTCACTTTTATGATGAAAGTGTGAAACATTATTAAAAAAGGCAATGTCAAATATATAAGCTGGTTCGCTGAGGTTGATTTAATGAGGCATTAAAAAAACCAATTCCCCGTAGAACGTGCCCCTTTTTTTATATTGTGTACGTAGAACTTTTATCGCGTCTCAGTGCACACACACAAAACGTCATAAAATCAATGCTAACAATTCTATAGGTATGTTCATGTGAGTGGATTGACAAAAAAGGGCAGCAACTTTTTCGACTAAAGAAAAAGATTATAGTAAAGTTTACTATTATTACACTCTATATAACATACCTACGCTTACAAAATGTGTCATAACCTTCTGCGAAGCAACATTATATTTGTGTTATATTTTTTCTCCTTTGCTAACACTGTTCTTACATTTTTTTTAATTGAGCATACGAATCGCTTAATTAATGTTCCCAGCTTTGATAAACTAAATAAAATGGATTTATAATATGAAATAGAAATGATAAAAATAAACACATTATTCTTAGATGATTCTTACACAACGTAGGTCGGAAGTGACAAGAAAAAGGGGCGCCTTTGCATTCATTGCATTAGGTCCAAAAAGTCATTTCACGCTTCTTGCGCACTGGCAATCTTATTGTATATTGAGAAAACGAATTGTTCGTATTCTCAAATAAGTATAATTTGAATTTCGAACCTTTTCAAAATAAATCATCATGCGTTCGTTCGCAGATAATAAAATTTATACGATGTAATATTGGCGCGCGTGAAATGATGGACTCCTATAATTCTATCCGAAATAAAGTCACCTTTATTGTGGAATACTGGAATGCGGACAATTGCCTGACAAATAAAAAAAAACACTTTTTGTATCGAATGACATATTTTATTCTATATAGGTACATATTCTTTTGATCTGCTATCGGATCAGAGTGAAAGTATTGAATAGTAGCACTAAGAAGAAAACCCAAAGAGAAACTCAAAGGGCTCTTCTCAAACCTTTTTTATTTTCTCATTACAATCTTCCTCGTTTTAAACACAAATAGCCCTTGTTATAAAATATAATAAATCTGTTACAAAATCTCAAAGGAATCTCATATCTCGCGAAGTTGGAAGTTTAAAAGCTATTGAGATAAAATCGACCCGCTTCGAACTTGCCCGCACACCAGTTCGTGCAATCTGCGAACTTCGCCTGAAATACTATACATGGTATTTTTTCAGCACTTTTTCTCTGTGACGCTGCTGAATACAGTTCAATACATAAGAGGTTACTTACTCACATACCTACATATATCTATGTCCCCACTTTAGTGGTTAGCCGTTACGAATAACCAAAGGATTATACATATAATATGTGGCTTCGCAATTTAAATATACATAAGTAAGTTGGTTAGTTTATATTCTGACGAACGATATGACGCGCATGAGCCGCAGATTCGATTCCCGGCCGGATAGATGACTGGATAACAAATTTATTTATTTGTTTTTGGTCTGGATAAATGTGCAGCAGTCTGATCGATTGCTCATGATATCTACGTCACAGGGATTCCGGGAGAGATGCTGCAAATTTAATTTGTTTATTATTTGAATGAAATTTAATACCTATAGCTTGTTTGTTTTATAAAACGTAACACGATTGCTACAACGATATTACTGTTTTAAATACAAGACTAGAGACTATGGCCTTAACTCTCCTCGGTCTGAGAGAACATCTGTGTCCAACAGTTTGAATGATAAGAAGGTAAATGTACAAGATAATACCTATATAAAAACGTTTAAAACGTAACTCAACATTACGATTATTAATAATAACGGATATTTTGTTAATAAGAATAAAGAACCAATCATAACTTGATTGCATCAATATTTGAATTGAACAAAGAAATTACTATTACACATTTCGTTCTTTCAGAGATAGTTTTACTAAAAGTGAAGTGACCTTAAACCTGTTCCTGATTCGATCAATTAATCTAACTCATACACCACTCAACAATCAAACATATAAATATATTTTACATACAAGCATTAATTTTATTACATCATCCGATTAGGTGCCTTATTGGGTAGACAGAGAGCACCAGAGTCAAACATCTCTATGCTTACAGACCTGACGTGCATTTTCTACATCGTTCTCCATACAAGCACATCATCATCATCATCATCCTACTCCCGTCCACGGCTGGACATAGGCATCTCCAATGGCACGACACTGAGCACAATAATATGAAAGATCGCTGTCACCACAACGCCCAGATTGCCACATTTAAATCGCTAAACTATTTCAATAGATACAGGTTGAGAACCACTGCACTCTCTGTATATATTAACACAACACATCCGTCATTGGATCTCCTGACAAACTGTTTAAGATCTCGCACCATTTGTGATTAAATAAGTCGCACGCTGAGCGCAGAAGCGGAGTAATTACTTAACGTAATTAAACATGGGGCGGCGTGGGCAGCGGTTTCCAACCTTCGCCCATTTTATTAGTACTGGAAGTGCGGCGAGTTACAAGTCACCCCCAGAAACGTTCACACTAAATTATGTATTAACCTAACTAATGTTATTAATAATTCACCGTCGCTTTAGGAGTTGCGTGTCGACTCGTGAGGGGTAGTAGTATTCGTGTTTGTGTTCGTACCGTAATTGTACATAATGTTGGGTAATTTTGTCTCGATTAATTCTGTTTTTAAACAGATCTATGTATTACATTTGATCGTAATGTTTAGGGACATAAATACGAATAGATATGGCACGTTTAGTTGATTTAACGGTAGATGGGTTTTTTAACTTTTTAGTGCTATTACCCCATAAAAATATAATAAGAAGTGTCTAATCTTTTCCAACGATATATCAATAACAATAATTAAACTTTGGATCATTAATTACCCGCTCTAGATATAACATAACATCACGCCTGTATATCTCCGAAAGAATGAGCTCAGAAATGTTGTACACACTTTTCACCAAATCCAGACTTCGAACAATTTTGAGAATTTCAAGTTAGAAAACCCATTAACACTTGCCCGACCCGAAGATCGAACCCAAGACAATTTCTTCAACAATTACGCTTGCAACCACTAGACCAACGGAGACAGACTAAAGTATTATGCAGAAAGCAGTATGCAACGATCTAGATTTCACTGTTAATTAGCAAACTATCATTATTACAACTTTTCCTAATCGTGAAAAATTTTGTGAGCAACCGACCATATATCGAAAAAGAAGCATCTAATAAATCATGAAATGAGAAAAGATAATAAATAACGTTTGTTAAATTTTAAAAGTTTTCGATAATATTAATCATCAAATATTAAGCATTTCGACACATGACAACCGACTTAAACCAAAGTGTTTACCAATTACGTAGGCCGATGAAAAAATGAAGCAACGACCGATATTAAACACACACATACATACGTAATACACAAGTTTCATAACGTTTAAACACACATTTCATCATTATAGAGCAACTCGCCCCTGTAACATGCCAGGCTTCTTATCTACCCCACTCTAAAATTCATAATGTAATAATCCCCTCTGTGCAGAATTGTTTTCATTAAAGAGGAGACTCGGGGCAATATGATGCTAAATTATTTGTATTCTATGAGCGAGCTATATGAACGGGTATCCTCTCGTTCGTCTGCACAATTTACGCTCCCCACCGACGCGTCGCCGCCGGCGTGTCTGCGACGCGTATGAAACAGCCGCACGTACTAATAAGTGGAAGCCGCGAACGATATATGGCGTTGAAATTAACATCATCATCGTTATCGTCAATCCTCTTATCGTTCCACTATTAAACACTGATCGCCTCTCAGAATTACGGTTAAGCCAGTCTGCTGGCAGACTTCACACGTATTTGAGTACATTATGAAGACTCTACGATGTGGCATTTATTTCTTAGGTGTACAGGGTTCCATAAGATGTTTTCCAGCAATATATTTAAATAAGCGTTAAATATAAGATCTAATTTCACGCTCCGTGCATGAAAGTATCTGAATTTACCTATAAATTTCTACCTATATTCTATATAAAAAAAAACAATAACAATACTAATTTTTAAACAAAGTATTAAGTAACTAAACATTAAAGCACCCTTACTAGAGATACCTAAAACATGTAGGTCGCGCCCTTAGCCAGTGACAGGACCATTTGTTAAGAAATGTTCATTGCAAAATACAATGTATGCTAAGTGCATCATGAAAATTGCGAGTGTGCCAGCCGCGCGACCAAACAACGCTAATAAAATTACACAAAGGCGAGCGAACGACTGGAGCTAATAAAATGGTGGGCGCCATATTGTACGGAATGGGGTAAACAGCCTGCCCTGGCACAACAGAACATCGTCTGTTAATTAAATTAGTGAAAACTTACACGTTGAAGCGTAAGCTGATGTTGATCGAGAGCAAGCAATATTTTAAACGATGGAGCTTATGGAATACAATCAAGCGTCCAGTGCTCCATCTTAAACAGTAATGTAATCTGAAATCAGTTAAAAGTACTTTGTCATGCAGACACACTTATTGGCGTCACCTGTTCATAACTAGTTACTGGTGCAGTGGCAGTAATTGCTGAGGTTGTAGTTTCGGCTTCCAGCCGGAACAAATATTTGTATGATAAACAAATATTTATTCAAAAAATCTCGATATAAATAAATATCGTATAGTTTATAAGGTTTCTAATGCAATTGGCACCAGCTCTCCCTAGATTGAACCAGATATTCTAACACACATTATTAAGATCGTTGAAACGTCACTCATTGCTTCCTTCGCCACTGCCTCTCAAAAGTTACAAAGACGGCCTTGAGGCAGGAATATTAAAGCTGCGGTCGTGATGTTACCCTTCGACAATGACAAGCTCAACGCCCTTAATTGGACACTACGACCCATGTCAGAAGGGTTCCACCGCAACCTATTCTGAATTATTGGCATGGAGAACGCATATGTTGAGGTATATATATTTATATATATATACATATATACAAGGTATGTCAATAGCCTCACCTAATAATGAAACGTATAACCCAAAATTGGTAAACCGTGGGAATTGTGCACTCCTCTGCTCACCACTTCGGGGAAATATAGGAGTGTTGTTACAATGAGAATGAATATTTTGTCGAACAATATTTTTCAATAATATACACCGACTTCCTGACGCAGCGGAAACTTCGTCAACGACGAGCAGCGTGCGTGGGTATCACTTTCCTTATTTCTTTAGGATATGATAATAATAAATAATCATACGCACGTTATCACGAAATCTTGGTTAATGTTTATATTGGAAAGTATACAAACAAAAATATGTGTCGCCTTCATGCTAATGATGAAATTTAGGGAATATCCAATATCATGGCTTTATCCGGGAAGCATTAATAGTGATGCGTTATAACACGTTTTCTTGAACATTAACGAACTAAATGAAGAAATAGAGAATTAAACTATTTAAAAAAGAACGCATCTACTAATCTGCACTAGGCTGGTGTGGTGGACTACAACATTAAGCCGTTGTATGGCAAGAGAGAGTCCGTGTGCAATAGCGGATCAATAAAATATTGATAATGAAGATGAACAGAGTCGATGGCCTACCGACGACGCAAACTAAAACAAAATGTGTCGTTTCGATCTTGACTGTTTCCTACATCTTTCTGTGAAGACCTATTATATCAGTTACCTTCTAAGAAAAGATAAAATTCCCCGAAGCCGGTCTACGTGTGCATTCAATAAATATGCAAGAACGTTAAGAGGAGCAAATAAGAAAAAACCCTAGACAACGTTAAATAGAACAGCCACAACGACCATAGACTTGTCGAATAGAAGCAGCATGACTGATATTTGTGGTAGACATAAAAGTAGTACGGGAACAGAGAGTTCATAAAACGTTATGTGACCTCATTGCTAGTTACTACATTGCTATTTGAGTTTGATGTGTGTGGCAAACAATACAATACGTGAACGAACAAATGTGTCTACCGAAGTAGTACTTACCATGTTAGATGTCTTTGTTTACCGCCTTTTCATTAGAAGCTAAGAAGCTATTTGCTATGTTGTCTAACAACACAAGTAAAAGAAAAAATATTGCTTGGCAGTGTAATGTTTTTTTGGAGCAGATTTGTATGTATTTCAAACCTTCGTCCAACATTGGTCAAAATTCGCTAGTAATTCCTTAATTTTATAATTTGAATTTTGCCACAACATTTTTTGTTTTAGCAACAAATCATTGCGTTCCCAAGTCCAATTGTATTTTTAAACGAAAACTGTTCTACTATGTAATCTTACATCAACAATTGCTTTTTTATTATTTTTGTCTTATTTATTTAAACTTATTATTTCATACTTTTGTTTTAAGGTTGTATCAAAGGGCGAAGTTAAAACCTAATGACATTTTCTACCAGAGAATACCGGGCAAATGATGAAAGTTTACGCCGGTTCAAGTTTAAAACTGTACTTCTTAATTGTATTTTATAGAACTACAAATCTCTAAAATGGGTATTCTAAAAAAATACCAGACAAAATTTAATATTACATCCTCTTCCGCCACGCTGTCCCAATACGGACTGTTTAAGTAGAATTGACAATTTTATACCGTTCGATTGACCTGCGACGAGGTTTGAGGAATTATCGAAGGAGAAGAACTGGAACCAACTGACGGACAAGAAATGTCTAAAGGACTGAAATGTTCGTGAAAGCTGAACACTAATAGTTAACCAACCAGTAATTTAAAATTAAATAACATTTGTTGTAACCGTTACGAAAAATGTTATCGATCCCGTACAACTTACAGCGCTCCACAATATCCTTTACTTCTCCAAGTAAGACTATCAACTCACACTTGGCCAACGTCTGACAGAGGAAGCCCGATTCTAACAGTGGAACAATAAAGGTATGATGATGCTAAGGATGACGATGATTAATCACCGTAATACTAAACGCTTCGAGGTAAACAGCCACTGCAAAAAGCGAACGGAAAACCCCTGGACAGTTTTCATTATATTATTGGCGGTGAGAATTTTATGGCGTGGTTCGGTGTAGGCGCTAAGCGGCGTGCACACCAAAACAAACCATAAATTCTCCCATCATTCGCGAACCGATCAAGCTTAACGTTCAGCCACCCGATAGTGCCTTTGCGTCCGATGAAATGTCGCACGCTATACGATGTCTGTTATAATAAAATAAATAATGAAAATCTTGGGAATCGTGGGAGCGTAGGTGGCCTCTGGCTGCCCTTTCGAAGAAATAAAGGCATAATGTTATCTTGGGGCTTCTCCACAGACAGCGATAGGATTCCACAGTAGACAGAGCCTACGCTGTGGTAGTAAGAGAATTGATAAACACAAAAAAAAAACAATTGCGCTCGTCATAAAAATATCTGTACCGATTGGGAATCGATACGAGATCGCGTTGATAGTGATATAATCTTTTATATCACTATCAACGCGTAATCATATAAGTGATACACGAGTAAATATAGCTGAGCTTCATTTCCAACGCAAATAATTCAGAAACATTACCCAAAACACACAAAAATAAAATTCGTTCACAAAAATTTTCATATTCAGAACACTGAATAAATTATCAGCGACTTTACAGCTGGAAGCCAACACGTATCAAATCAAACGTACAGTGAGATATAATTCAGTCTCTCCGCAGTGGCGCGATGCAGTCATTCATAATTTTCTAGCGAGCAGACGATGTAATATCACGGTCTACACTAGAATTGTATTAAGTGTGCATGCATAAGTATCGTAAGCGTTGTGAGCACTGGCTAGACCGGAGAGTCCAATAATAACCCCAGTGATTGAAGAGCACAATTGTTTCGAGATGACTAATGCATTGTGGAAGTGCGATTAGGAATGTCACACACCTACCAATGTCGAAATTACAATTGATATATGAACAGATGTATTCGATATAATTGACTTATGTTCAAATACGAATACTCGAATACTGTCCTTTTCAATATACGTATGTATTAGATAAATATAATAGCATCATTCTTCAATCCACTCTCGATTGTTTCCTGTTAAATCATACGGCGCGTTACTGTGGGCACATCAATTTTGGATTTCATTAGACACTAATATCAACGCGCGTAGAAAGGCAAAACGGTGCTTATAGGTTTGGCATTAACATAATTTATGTGCATATGAGTTAATATATATTTCAATATGAAATAGCGGTTACATTAAGTCTTATGTAACACATAAGACCTCGATTGCACAATGGAAAATTTTGTAGTGAAATTGGTAAACGTTACATATTCCGAGAAACGAAATTGTAATAAGTAACGACAGTTAATTAAACTGTATAATATTATTGACATTTGATTACGTCGTCTTAATATTTTTGCACACTCTCCATTTGCATTGACGTAATTGTTAAACTGGGTGTTTCGATAATGTCAAAGTAAAAAGATTGTTAAGTCACTATGTCAACGAAAACTACATATTTACTAAATCAAATGACGTTTGTGTCCATGTTATGTACCTACATTGTACAACTCAATCCGTAATATTGTCACTTTGTGCTACATAATTTTAAACCTTCCTCTAATGAGAGCGTCCAATAGTAGATCAATAAATAAAAGGTTGTTGGATTGGATGTTGATGGTGATGATGAATGAATATGGGGATAAAAGCGATAATGCTGTTGGAGTTGCGGATGATGATGATGATAACGATGGTGGTACTGATAAAGATGTTATAAGAATAGCTAATAGACGAAGAGGCTCTTTTATATTCACTGTAATCTGCCGACGGCTTCAATCTTTAACGGAATTCAAATTCAAACGGGGTTATTCATCGAATTGTTGACAGCCCTAAGCACAAAATTTTTACCTCATAACTTAAACGAGTCAGTCTGGAAATGTAAACACAATATGGTAATCAATGTGACAGCACTCTATAATAAAGGTTGTACAAAAGTGTAGTAAATTCAATATAGATCTTTAACCGCTTCATATAGCAAAGCGCTCCGCGTACATAAACGGTAGTATGTGACCAAGCAAATAATAAATAATGTATATTACGAAATAATATGAGCACAGCGTCGATATATTCACGTCACGGGCAATAAATCTCAGGCCGGGCCGCATACAAGAGGAAATGTGACGTAATTTGTCTTCGCCTAAAAAATGGATACACCGCGAGATCATCACGTTACAATACTTTTTCCGAAATATCTTCGAAAAAGCGGGTATCCGTTAATAAGATATTCGTTCACAGTCCTTACGAGGTAGCAGATGCCAATCAAGTCAAGCAATGCCTTGTATGGATAGCCGTTAAGCTATATTGGAAACCTTTTAGGCGGTGTTTAAAATTCCGTCACACACGAGTTTTCTTATTCAATATCTACTTTAATTCCACACTTATTGGACTGAAGCTTTTTGATGAGATAAGCTTTAAGTTTAAAGTGTTCGTATTTGTGAAAAAATTTCCATGCATAAATGTTACAGTCTTTTCATAACACTCCGCATGAACCCGCTTTTGAATCACGCGTTGGAAATATTCAAACATTTTTCAATACTTTCTGGTTGCGAAATACGAATAATAGTACATTGGAAATTTACAAAAGAGCATTATGTACAAATCGATTTCAGTAACATATCACCTTATGCAGTTCAAAACTAAATGTTTGCTCAGTCGCAAAAGAAATAAAGAGAGACGACACTAATCATCACAGTCTCAAAGTATCTAACGATAAATGAATTTGCTCTTCGCATATATTGTCTCCATCACATATACTGTGTACTACGTCATTCTGTGATAGATATGACGTGATAAACTGTTCTATTTACGGCTGTCGGTATTTTAAGAATTCTTTAAATCACAAAGAATTTGCGATGAGTAGCGACCTGAGCGGTTCCAGGTGTTTGTGTACCTATTCTATCGACAAATGTGCATCATTCTTCTAACGGTAAAGATAGAGGCATCTTTGAAATCAATATTTGTAAAGGACCTGTAACTTTTTACAAAAACAACGTTATTTTAAATAGATATTAAACCCATGACTTGCAAAGCGATATTTCTAATTTAACACAATAAGACTTTTTGATATTTCAACCTTCATAGACTCTATCTGAATATACGTTGCAAATTATAACCAATATTGCTTGAACCTTATGAATGGCACGAAATAATGGTCGTCGGGTCTTTACAGATTTGTAACTGAAAAGGTTTTAGCTACAACCCAAAGCTAACCCTCCAAATGGAAGAATAACATTTCGCTCTGACATTACAAGTACAACGAAGCGAAATATTTCAAGACGTGATAGACACAATACAACTGCGATATGAACATAAATGTGTGTATATTTGAAGGGTTGGATAATATTACCTCTAGGGACAGCTAAATACACGCAACAGCCCGAACTCCCACCCTTCGTTTAATCTGTAAATAATTATAAGCTTATACACGGACCCATGTGAAAACAATATAATTATGACCCTATCAATTTTTCTTATTATTTTTTAGGGAATCATTTATGTAAATATGGATAGAAAATGTATCCCGGCGTCAACTTTGAACCATAATAATGCTAGAGACATATCAATTGTCGCCGTAGACAATGGGAAAGAAGAAAAAGATAATGTCAATGATTATATAAAAACTGTATAGGTAACTAGAGACAAGGCATTGCTAACTCTTAAACGTGGACGAAGCGAATGGATTGTGTCCATTACATAACCATAACAGTCGTGTCACGTGTAGCCCTCCATTGTACGCATTGGACTGCGAATTGTTTCAACATCCGAGGAATAAATCTACTGCGAGAATTTGCCTGACTTATTTTGTTAGCGGTCACCGATTCTGACCTTTGAACCAAAGGTAGTAAATTCGATTCCTTTTCAGATAAAATGTTTATGTGACGAGCATGAGTGTTTATTATAATCCGATGCACGGTCTATGTTAGTGCATTCAGAAAACAATGGATGTCTTTATTTAATTACTATATGACAAGCTTTGCTTACTTTAGAATCGGTAAACCGTGTTGAACTAGCCTCAAGACATCACATAACAATTAGGTGGCCGTTGGTGAGTTGTCCTAATATGTTGTGAAGGTTTATTATTTTTTTTGAGTAGTTGGGGCCTAGCGCAGGATTTCCATAGCGGTGAATAGCAACACCCTGCAGCGTGGTGGCGCGGCGCCACCCAAGGGGAGCAACGAGACTTAAAGAAAATATACTGACATTCGCTCGATAATTAAATTACACGAGTCTTTTATGTTCCTCGTCTTTAATAATTCTATCCGCTGATTTTTGTCTTATTATTATTGTCAATTAAATCGTTCTATACCTATCGTTATTACGCAATTTCTTTATTAAAGAAAAATGTTAACATATTATTATAACTCTGTAGATACTAATGGTCATTATAATTTATGACGATTTATAAGGACAGAAGCAGCGCAATATTGCAAGTTTGGTTTAAGAGAGGATATAGTTGGGTTTCATACTTGAAGAGTATTCGTTCAAAAATACAGCAATTTTGCTTTAGCATCACGAAATAATTGAAACTTTTAAGGAAAATTACAGTAAAAAAATTAGAATCTTCGGTGTTCACGTTTTAAATTTTAGCATTCCATTCCAAAGTCTATCGTACAAATCCTAGTAGCACGGTGACATTGAAAAGTTACGTTCCATTTTTAATTTGACGTTCCATTTTAAATTTAAATGCAACTTGTTGTAACGGCCATAACGTCATGAATAATGATTCTGATGTCGTTTATGATAGTGATGACGATGAGAATTTTATGTTAGTTGTGTTAAATTCCGCATTACGATAATATAATGCGATTCATATTACCAACGTGTCATGAATCAGAAACGCAACAGGTGGCTCAAAGAACTTTGTCGGTAACAAAACATTCGCTAAAGGGGGAAGAGAACAATTGAGATTCTGAAGACAGAAAGAAAAATATTCCTTTGAGATGCGCTACAATTAGCTGCCGCCAGATGCAAAAGGGGCTATGCAAAAACTCTGAACCTGAATAAAAGTTTTATTTTTTTTACAAGCACTGCAGCGAAAATGAATTACACCACTGTAAGACCTTTTATTAAAACGAACCCGAGAATAACGTTCTTTTTAATCGTGGATTATCTACGTATAGTATGTAATATTTATATGATATTAAACAATAAATTGTACAGTGTATTATTTTTTATATCACATATATAATAATAACCTTTAAAGAGAATGCGCGATATATTTCGTTTTTATATAAAAAAAAATATACGAACAGAATAAGAAGTTTTACTAGGGAAATATAATTTTTAATTTGATTACTCACTTATTTTCATACTCATCACATATAACTTTACTGCTATTTAACCCAGCGCATAAACC
>DWEE01000893.1:0-14905 GCA_018245755.1 Parelbella macleannani | reverse complement strand
CTGTCTAAAATGTAAAACTAAGTTTAAAAACAGTTTCAAAATTGTTAAAATAAATTCACGAGTTGAGCGTAACGAACTGTCTGCATGAGTCGGCCATGCGCTAAGCCGGCGACTTGCAAACTGTTCCGTTTGGTTTCAAAGTGAACATCAACCGACGGCCACGCGGGCGCCCTCCTCTCCATCTCCCTCACTTGGTATAAAAATATAACGAGTGAAAGAGACGCGAGATATTCTCGCATTGTGGACGTGTTATCGCAGGTTAAACTTTACAGCGACATGAATATTTTCCGAGCATTAGTTAGAAAGGAACAGAGCGATAATAATTTTTTATATTATTGGCAAGTCTTTTTTGTTCATGCCGAATTTTCAAATCAGTTTTAGGCTTCTATTTTTGTTATCGTGCGATCGGGCGGAACAAGAGGCGCGAGACTACAATGTTGATATCTGTGGCCAAGAAGGAAGTACTGCGCTGGGCGAACAGGGATTCTCGGAAATTTGGTTAAAATTAACACGTGCCCGGACACAACATCAATAATGGGTTTTATTAGCTCAAGGCTATTGAAAAGGGTTTGACTATAATTAGATCATTATTTAATTAATTATTAAAAGTTGTTTCAGGATACAAAAAATATGATCAACGTACATTCATAATAATACAAGGTTTTTTACTAGGGAGTTAGATTTCAATATTTACAAACATGCTTAATTTATGTACCGGCTTCTACTACCGTATAATTTTTTGGAATAGCTCAACGAGTTTTGGGTCTAATCGAAGTCATTTGGTGTCTGTAGTCTCTAGTGCGTTATTAATAAAACATTAAATATTAAATGAATAAAAAATATGTAAATTGTTTCAATCAACTTTTCACAAATGTTAAAATAATGAAATCACCGAACAATGTAATGAACATAAAAGTAGACAGCCGACGAAAGGAGACAATCTATGAAACCTTACAAATTAAAACAAGGTCGAAGGGTGGAATTTTAAGTACTCGATGTGAGTTTTTATGCGAAAGTTGAGTGCTTTGAAGTATAACACCGTGTTTATATTCGCAATTCCGTCTATGCACCGACTACTTGACAAGATTATCTCAAATTCATAAAACTATTAGGTTCGGTTGCTCCACAGGCGACTATGTCCAGCAGTGGACGGGGGTAGGCTGATAATGTTGATAGGTGACAATGATCGTTTTTAACATTGGCAGGCCCTTGTCAACAACAAGGCAACTTATACCGTACCTGTAATCCCCGAAGGGGTAAGTAGAGGAGTGCAGTACACTCCCAAGTTTCACCAGTTACGTTCGTACTAAACAGCCTGACAATAATACTAAGCGATCTACCTCAAACGAATAAGACTTCATTTGAACTAAATTTGCATTTTTAATTATGTTAGGTTTTTTAGATATCAACACCGGTCGATTTGGCTATTTTTGGCTTTGTCCTCAAGCCATTTATAACGTGTGCCCTACAAATTGCTTTCAAGCAATTGACGCCTATAGGTTGTAATTGTTAACACGCAGTATTTAGGCGGGTCTTGCAACACGCCCTCGCAACATTATTGCTATAAGTGGCCCCGCTCATCCAAAGCTGGCCTCGATTTACCAACGCTATCTAAAGAGATCTCATACTGATCATATCGCATATCAAAAATGACGTCCCGAAACCTACTTCACAATTGTATCATCCACTCGATACTATTATAGAATAATTTTCGAGACACAATTTATATAATCCTCTCGGGCGTGTTACGAGATATCGTCAAGTCTGCGTCTAATTAAAGATTTACATTCAGTTTTAATCAGACCACCAGTAGACAGTAAATTGTGCAAACGTCAGTGACGGTAGCACATAATACATTTCATAATAAGCTTATTACTTCCGTAGTGTTCACAGATGCTTATCTGGAAAGGATCTTTTGCAATATAAGCAAGGTTTTATCTTAACACTCCAAATTAAAAAAAAAAACGCAACACCACGCCTGTAATCCCCGAAGGGGTAAATAGAGGGGTACTACACCCCCACGTTTCATCAATTACGTTTAAGTCCCATGGAATAAATAGGTGGTGAGCCTATTGCCATACACCGGGCACAGATCCAGACTCCGAGTCAGTGCTAGAAATTATAAATTAGAAAAATTCAATAGTACCCGACCCGGGATTTAAACCCAGGACCTCCCGATCGGCAGTCGCGCTTGCAACCGCTCGACCAATGAGGTAGACTCTCCAAATTAGTTTATGTAAACTAAAGAAAGTGGTAAAATTTTGTTTCTCTTCTCCAGAAATGCAAACAATCACATTTGTAAATAGCCAAGCACCAAAAACTTCGCAAAAAATTTTTGATGCTGTAATTGTGGGAATTAAAAACTCCTATTTAATTAAGCCCTTATATTGTGAATTCCTTATCAAAAAGTAAGCTCATAGGCAGACACTATACTTGCCTTAGCAAAAGAGCGTAACTGAGACAAAGAAGAGGGTAATTGGATATCCGACATGCGTATACTTTCTCTGACAATATGTCAGCCATATCTAGGAAGTAAATAAGCTCGGCGAGACAAAAGATGATTAGATACTTCATATGAGTCTAAAATCGTACACATTTTAATGATTTTTTTTGTTTTTCTGACAGCGTGGTTATTACCATTGAGACATTATTCTTATGTAAAACAGATCTGAGCTATCTTCCTGCGTATCGGATAGTTCAAAGTTGGCATGATTGATAATTTTCTTCTTTCTCAGCCCCGTAAAGAACAAAACAAACCTCTCCATCAAAAATTAGTAACACTCAAATGTGACCTTTCCCCGGAACTAATTTACACACGAACAATAGCTGCAATGGAAAGATTACAAGAGGTACTTTAGGTTAACAAAGTAACAAAAGCCATAATAGATATGCAGCGACATTCAAAATCATGTACTTTCTAACAATGAGAGCAAAACATCATTGTACAAAAGATTGATGCTTAGAGTCGAATCTGGACCGAGAGTATAATGCAATGGGCTGATTTAGGAAAAATGGTACTGACTTTCACTCGGCCCTACGTTCCCGCGAACCGTAACGCATTAGGGACATTTCTCTTTTTTTGTCAAATCTATATGTAATGACACCTATCGATCAGATATCTCGAATTTAGGTTATGAAAACGATACCGCAATCAAGAGAACAATCTTCGAATCAAATTCAATTTGATATTTTAAAGTATCCGCTATTTAATGTTAGTATTATCATCAGCATCGCGCCCTTTCGGTATCTGATCAAATCAATCGATCATATAAACAATTTTTTAGGTCATTTAAGCCGAGACATTAAAGTTCAAGGTATTTTATATGTTTGTTAATTTTTCTCAGTAAATCCGTTCTGCACGTTTAGTCTCAACTGAACGTGTATTAGTGGTTGTGATTTTATTATTTTTGAATCAAATCCTCAATATTATATCATCATCAACTCCTAAAGAATGAAAAGGAGGGATTAAAGATAGTATGACAATTAAAAGGGTTTGTATGCGAAAAAAAAAATAATATTCTAATTTAGAAAGTTTTAAAACTGTCATTCTTAAGCTAACCCACGGAAGAACAGCTAGAATAGTTTCTTCTGTTGAGCAACAGACCGTATAACGTATATGAGTTACGTTTACTACTAATACTACATAAAAATACTATTTATTATACACATTTAATCATTATTTCTCAAATTTCATTCAGACACCGCATGCAAATATCAAGTGTCCCATCCTTCCGGCCTTGTTTCATCAATCACTGTCAATTTATTAATAAGATGCACACGAGAGGCCGAGGTTTTGCTCAGCAGCACATGAGCGATGCAAGTTTTTGATTTGATATCGGAGTGTAATGAGTATTTCATATTTTTTTGTGGTGATTATTGAGCTACTTTCCTTTTCATAAAAAATTCATTCATAAATAAATCCTAAATAAATATTGATTTGTGTAAACAGTTGAATGAAAACGTCTTATTCAAAGATTTAAAGATCATCTGCAAAATTTGTAAATGCTAAGATTAAGTGAATGTAAGATTCTACTGTATTTAGATAATTTGGACACACGCGACTTTTACGTTATTTTTATATAAATAATATACAACCAATGGTTTAATTTATGTCGGGTATATCCAAAATTTGCCTTATCCAGTCACATTCAGTATTCATCTTATACATAGCTTAAAGACCTCTAAGTGATCATCAAAAATTGTACACGTTCAATTGAGCACAACGGAAATAATTGGCTTTGAACAAAAAAAAAGATTGAACATTTCATCAATTGCGCAATACGATATTTCGATTTGAATGGAAAGTGAACGTGTGATATTAATAAGGCATGTGCGAAAAAACCTGTCGCACACGTCCGACACTATAACATCGCGCTGAGTGTTATCGCATGATGCGAATGATAAACCAGTTAATAATCTCCATATCAGGTTTATTAGCAAAAAAATGATCGCTTGAATTTCACTACCACTGATAGAAGGTTGCTACTGTAAGCACAGCACACATGTCATTCCATTCCATTACCTTAAGAGTACATAACATAAACAGTGTATTATATGTATTTGTTAGCGTTTCGCAAATATTTGTAATATTCAATACACGATCATTATTAAGAACGTTTTAAGTACTTAGTTAAGTTTTAAGTAATAGTGTTGGACCGTCCGTTTTGGGGGTTTGGAGCTCCTATATTCTGGCAGGTACATCTTATAATATCAGTTGCTATAACACAGAAGGTAAACATTGTAAGGATAACTGCACACTTTAGGGGCATATACAACATTTTTCAGGCTGCTTCTCAATATGGAAAGAATCTCATGTACATCCACGAGGCACTAAAAAGGGTTGATCATGGGGAAATTGGATATAATTTTATGAACAAAAGAATCCAAAAATACTTTTAGAAATACATATACATATATTTCATATCTAAATATAGAAATACGAAAAAAACAACGAAAAAACGAGACATCATTCAGTAGGTACACAATCTAGTACGGAGTCCACGAGACTATCATATTAAAATAGAAACTGACATTCGTCAAAAAATTATAACAATAGCGAACTCATTAGCCCCATTATATTATCGAAATGTCGAGCTGTATATAATACATCAAATTCATTACTATTACTTTGATGAAGATAAAACACAATACTCGCAAAATGTAACTAACTATCCTTCCTTAAACAGTGTAATGGACGTTATCTGTTCATTTATATCGAGTTACAATTACTCTTCGCTTCCTCGAGCCAACGCGTTGCGTAGGCTTTCCGTATTGCGGATAGATGGTGGATGCTCGGCGCACCACAGACCGTACATCACGTGGATATGTCAATGTAGGGTGTTTACAAATCAGCAAGTTGCATGGACAATTCCAAATCGTGTATACCTTTACGACTATTAGGACAGTATTTAAGTTACATACCGATTTGATTCACGAAGGTTTTGTCAGGTTAGCTTGACTGTTTTTAGACCTATTCAGAGCCAGCTTTTGCCGAATTTTTATTAGTATCTGCTGATTAAATCTTTTAGGTTTTAAATCAATCCCGAAGAAACGTATATAACCTAAATCGCTACATAATTTAATCATTTATGAGGAACACTCGCGAAACTTTTAATATTGTAACTTTATATAAGGACGACTTCTTATCATAGCCATTAAATATTTGTTGTAAATAGAAATCAAAGTGTCTACATTCGAAAGTATATGGACTTCAGATCTACGAGTAAAGAAGCAGATCGATTCTGGCACTGGTATATCCAGCTATCAACGGCCTCCTTGTCGGAACATACCAGCATCCAGCGATGCAAATGTAAAAACAGTAGTGACAGAGTGAACTGATGTAGGGGCGTAGAGCAACGCAACGGATAGCTAATACTAAGTAACAAGTTCAACTTATAAGTGAAAGTCTTGTTCTAATTTTAAATGGTCAAGGACAAGACTAACGGCTAATCGATATGACAGATGTTTTATAACCGATAACTATAAGCAAATAATGCGTGATTTTACGATAAAATGAATAAGTTTTATTTCCTGTTTACTTATTATTTTCACCAACATCTGTACCGAGTCTTACAAAATGGCAAATCGCTTAAACATTATCTTTTAAAAACACTAAACAACGACTCCCAAACAAAGCAACCGCACATAAAAATTTTCTGAATCTAAGTATGAACGAGATCGAATTTAGATAAATATACATTGTGCACTATGTTCCTTTGCATATCATTACACTGACATTTCTGTTGTACATCCGGTCTATGGTATGAACGGTATTGCAGATCAGCCGTATGGAAAATTGCAACTTTCTCGAATGCTCCACGTACCGATCGTGTCACATTACACCTTATCTGTTAGAACTTATATCATTAGTATAAATGAAAACATTAGGGGTATTTAAGGAGTGCCGACATGATGTAAATGCTAGTAATAATCGTTCCTTGTTATCACTTTTTTTTTATTAACTTTGCGAAAACTAACAACCAATTTGTTAGGGCTGATGGTAAGTGGTATTCTCCGTTTATAATAAGGGCAACATCAGAGGGCAGCAGTTTAATAAATTCATTATCAATTATTATGTTGTTCTACTATCGGACACATGTCTTCCTACGGAATAAAAATATTTTATTAAGTTTCGCACAGCTTAAACAACGATATAGACAACTCCAAAATGTTAATTTCCTCAGGATACTTTGCTGCATCGTTTCAATAAATGACATTAATCCTTTAAAATAAACATCAATTGTAAACGTTAATTTCACTTGTTAGTGAACTTCAAATCAAGTATATCCGAATGTTCATATGACATTTACATACATACTTTTCAATAATTATGCAGAAGTTATTTGAGTAAAGATTTAAGTCAAAATAATAGATACTACACAAAACAATAACCTCATTGCTTAAATTCTCTGTGTACGGATGCTGTAGTATAAAGAGATGAAACTAACTGATGAAAACTAACCGGGAAACTATATTACGTTCACTTCCGGTGTTTGATTAGATGTTATTTAAGCTATGGTGCGTTTCCATTTCTGCGGAAACGCTTCCACTATTGTGTTGAATATTAAAACTGGCAAGTAGGAACCAGTCGATAGTAAGTTATCACTACTAATGATCACTGTTAGTGAACGGAACTATACAGCTATTATTATACGGCTTCGTTTACATACACTGTAATGTTTAAACTGTGCATATTCGTCATATATCTCACGCTAAATTTCTAGAAGGCGCCATATATTGAGTAAAACATGTTTCCGAACGCAGAATAATCGAAGATGATTAGTGGTAGCTTCACAGGAACCGTTCGTCTCCTAAAGCATACCAAGAAGTCTTTATTGATAGGAGCATAAGGTGGAGTATTGTATAGTTTTTGCCTAATAGTGAGCCGCGACAGCTAATCCCGCATCGTCATTAGCAGGCGCACGTGGGCGCAGCGGTAGGCGGTCTTGCATCACAACTGCACTGGTGCATCCCATTCGAGCGAGCTCTGAGCACTCGCTGTGCTAACGATCCAAAGCTGTGCCACCGATCACTTAAGGGAGGTGATCCAATTGCGAGTGCAAAACCCTTTCTTGGGTCCCCTAGCCCCCTTTCTAGCTCCACTGTTACAAACCGGGTCACTACAAACGTCATCCAAGTAGTCAGTTTTAAAACTATTTCCGGAGATTCCCCGGATAAAACAGTGGCGGTAAAGGGTTGAGCAGTGCATCTCAACTTTGTGGTATGAGATCCTTCGAATTAAGGAAAAAGAAAAATTCGCTTACCACGAGATAAATCATATATTTAAGATATTTATGGTCAGAACGATGGTGTGAAAAAAGTAGTTTAATCAAAATGTATTCATAAATACGGCACGTAGTACCTACTAGAATTTATAACAACCTTAATTGTTTAAATTGAACCAACACTAGGCAGTCTTCAACCTCGAACAACTATCGTAGCATAATATGTTCTCATGTAAAAAACAATAGCGAATCGTGGGAGTACCTCCATGATGTTGCAAGACATTTAAAATATTGCAATGTTAAACCGAAGTATATTGCAGCCTTTATAGCTTAATATTTGGCATAAATCAATAATTTCATTATAAAAAAAACACCTCAAGCTATTATGCAAGGGACCAATTCTGTCATCCATTATAATTAAGGTGTAATGCAATGTTAAACATACATCTACATATATATTTTCAATCGAGTGAACTCTGTCAACCTGGATTTGGACAGTATGGTACATTATGATCTTAAAGTTTCACTTTCTGAGAGGAAACCCGTTTCCAATAGTGCAACGATAAGGGTTGATGATGATGATGATGTTGATGATAAAAAAGTAACGTAATGAATGTCACTTGCTGTAATTCTAGAAAACTATTAATTACAAATCTAAAACCCAGTAATGTGATTGGACCGTTCATGAAGCGATAACTTTGAATCTTTATACCGTCCGCATACAATTCTTTTAGAATACCTTGACAATGATGAGTTTCCGACAAGCGAAGATGAGAAAGTAGCTAATCGTCGTAGTGAATCGATTGGATAATTTCGCCCTGAAGCGTGCATTATGTATTTATATGTACGTGAAATTATATTACGATTCGGTGCGAGGAACATCGGAGCCGTTTGACACTTGCGACCTCGCCGACAGCCGGGAGGAGAGAAATGCTCTTATGCATGCAGCAGCTTAATGGCTTTGTTCTCAAATCCATCTTCATAAGTAGTCGTAGAATATTTGAATATTGAAACATTATATTACAATACATGTGCGAATATGATGTTATTATATTTACCTATAAAACAAAATAAATGTACGAATTAAAACAGATTCCACAACAGATATTTGAAAATACGAATACTTCAAAAAGTATGCAAAGAAAGAAACCAAAGAATCAAAAACTACGATTTCACTTCCCAGACCTTATCGTGAAATTCCAATATAAGACAAAGATTCTAAAACCTCAAAGTGCATAAGCCGAGACATGAACTCCGACCTTTTTGTTACATACTAAACATTCGTTCTGTTGTATACGAGTATACAGCAGTATAACTCAACAATCAAACTACACCATAGTCATACTACAACCACAATCATGCTACACAATAATCATACTACACATTCATCACTACCTGTGTTCGATGCGGAAGAGTAAGCCCTATCGATCGCATTAGATCGATGTGGTGTCGCCGCGCGTCACGGAAGAACGCGTCAGCGATCAGTCGCGACCCACAGTTTATGGACTTACGTCACAAGCGGGAGCGATAATGTGAATATCCCAGCGCACTATACGAATTACCAATACTTGTAAAGTATAGGTTCAGCGACAAGCCGAGGACAGGGCGCGATGGCGCTCATTGGCGGAGGCCTATGTCCAGCAGTGGACTGGGATAGGCTGATGATGAGTAAACTTCGAATGATGAGGATGATATAAAACATATGCGACTGAGAATTTACATGGCTATGAAACAATATTTTTAATGTCAAACTTGTGAACACTGTTTCTACCCATAAGTGGGAAATTTCAAAAGTTTCACCATATTGCTATAGAGCATTTCAGTTGAAATACGTATAAATTCTTGGATCTATCCATCTGAAGGCATCCCATAGCCCCTTACAAAAATTTTAATAGTGCTAACAAACGATTTCTATTAATTTAATTGTTATCGATTCCGTAACAATATCCGTTCAAGTAAATCTGCCGTTCGTATTTCTTTCTCATAGATCAGTATTGTTACGCATTTTCATGTTTTACCTACTAATATTTTCAAAATGCTTTCATCACTTCGTATTATAGCAGACTAAAACTAGAATAGAGCACTATGTATTACATAATAATAATAAAAGTAATAGAAATACGCGCAAGTATGTGGATTAGACCAAACTAATTGCATGCAATAGGGATTATGCATCCGGTGATAAACGCGTTAAGATAACGTTCAACTGTTGCGATTTCAACATACTCATTTTCCAATGCAGTTTATGAACGATATATACGAATACATAAGGAAAATCGAAACTTAAAATGGTTATTTCTCTTAAAGAGGAATGAGCTCATACGTTAGGTTGGACCGCCTATGCCATGGAAGGCCTAATGGTCATAATGACAGGTTCTTGTGATGAGAATTATTTATGTATATGTCATTAAAGGGAAACATTTACAGAATGTGTATATAAAAAAATTCAATATCAATATAGTTAAAAAATTGAAAATAGATAATCTGCCACAACGCACTTGGCCAGCGTGACAGACTATGGCCTTAACCTTAATAGCATTGTGACAGGAGATCCATATTCCAAAAGTGGAATGATTAGTGGTCAAAATAGTTATTTTGCTCCAAACAGAGTGAGCTAATACGTCCCTTTGAATGTACAGCGTTCTGAAAAAACAAAAAAAACGCTACTTCACCGAAGGGGTAGGCAGAGGAGTGTAGGACACTCCCACGTTTCACCCATTAGGTTTAAGTCCATGGAATAGATGGTGAGCGCATTACCATACATCGAAACGATTAGGTATATGTGACATTATACTTTTGACTTAATGAGTTTGTTTGACACTGGAAAAAAAACGTGCCACAACAATAACACGGAAGAAAATATCGATAATCCTCCACATATCGATACATGAGAGTTTTTATTCAGTACCATTCGTTAAACACGTTTTAGTTTCAACCAACAATACGTACACCGAAGGTATATAGATAAGTGGCTCCAGTGAACACGGAAACGAAAACGTATAAGCTGAGGAAAATGAAATAATTACACAGTGTTCTCACGCGGCTCTTCCTGTACACGACAAACAGACGGCCGCTAAGGTACGAGTGGATGCGTCTATTATATTCGCAATTTATGGTGACAGATCCACGTACTTTCGATATTATAAACAAAGACGCATATTGTACTGAACATGCGCTTATCCCGACTTTCTAGTTTCACGTGTCCCATTAACACATCTATGTTGAATATATTTTACTGTGAAACATTTTGTATCTATACTCTCATATTATTCGGTGAAATCGTTACATTAACAATTTCCTTTACCTTGATTCAGACAATTTACATATTTTTTGATTAATATCACGTTTGACTACTAAATGCCTTGATAGTTTATATAGTTGCATGATTAATAATAATTAACACGCATATATTTATCGGCCTAACCGTGGTTCGTCTTCATGAGCTTCTGCCGATCGCAGCGAAGTTGCGTCTGAAACTTGGGCGAAAGACCTCGAATAGGATCATCACTTTAGATTTAGTCCGCAAAAACACATGATATAAATCACTATGTTATTTAAGCAAATCGTATAATTTAATATAAATGAAAATAACATAAAATTTTAAAGCATTTATCAACTTATCGATTTGATGTTTGCAACGACCGTTAAACTTTAAATTCAATCTTGTAATTGTGATTATTGGCTGTCACCAGTGCAACAATGAACGAGACGAATTCAAGGAAAAAACGATATCGAACGAAAAGAGCGAACAAAACAACGATTAGGGCTGACGAAATATCGTTACACAATCGCACTCCTTATCTCCACGACGACGTATTCCGAGAGAAATGCCGTAATCTAATCACGATCGAGGCAATACACGGGCAAGACAATGCTGTGCTGCAATTATACATTATTATTGCCATCGACAAATCTAAATCCATAGAAATAAGGGTACACGCAGATAAGGGGTGATATTATGTGCTGATTAATACTAGTAACTCGACAGAGAACCGACGATAACACCAAATAAAGGTAATCATTTGCAACCTAATTCACAGCGCTAATTGCGAGTATCGCTCCGCGGCCCACGCCTAAAACATCGAGCGTATTACGAAATTTTGCTTTTAGATAGATGTCTAGGTAAGTAAGTTTTAGTTATAAAATGTGGGCACTTTTGAATTTGTAATATACCTACTTATTTCAATAACTACAACGCAATGATATCGCTATTAGCTCGACTTGATACTTAATACATTTCGATGATGTTGTAGTTTAGTACGAAAACGAATTATGTACAATTCTTGACAAAATTGAACCTTTCTTTTGAATAATCTAAACTATGAATAATTTGAAAGTTTTTGAGATCTACATATATATGTATTATCTATACAATGCATCAGATGAAGTTAGAAAATCTTTTATTGTTCGTTGAACAAGCCGGTTACAGCTTTATTGCCATAGAAATGAAAACTCTCCTTGACTAAAACAAATTGTAACAATTCTTATAAAGCCGATTGCTTAATGAGACGCACAATAATTAATAAGTCGTGAACAGTGTGTAATGGGAAATATAATGGCAGTTGTGCAACATTGTAAGCTTTCTAAATGTTCTCAACAGCTTTTGTACAGACGTCATATTTGAAAACGAACAAATTTAATTCATCAATGCATAATACGCTCGATTAAGTTCACGGTTGAACGATACTCGAACACATTTATTTGGTTGTTGTCCACCGTAGGTCTAGCACGAGCAGCAGCTGCTCGGTCGATTGACACCTGCTTCGTGTTTTTATTGCTGTGGAAATTGTGGGTGATGAGGACTCTTATGATCCTGACGTGCCGTTTTTGTACTTGTTATAAGTGACGTGTACGCATGCAACAAAGTCAAACATATTTATGTCTGTGTTCTGTAGCGAAGATTATCTTTGATAAGAGATACGATAGTTTCGAATTGGAGATATTCCAAAATTTTATAATTTCACAGTTACCTGGTATAAGAAGTAACGTCTGGGGGCGCCTTAATATGAAATTTTCAAATACTTACCCTTATTTCGTAACGTCTAAGGTCAGTTATGAAACGTACCTGCAACAAATAATGAAAGCCATTATTTTACAATGATCACGATTATTTTGATATCCGATAGATAACGGAGCACGAGATAAGTTACATGAATTTTACGGCCAAACTTATATGATAAATCGATTTAAATGATCACTCGTTCTACGAACTTTATAGATATTATTATAATTCCGTGCGATGACTTAATTGAAAAGAAATGTTGCAAAGTTATTTTTAATTTATTTGTAAATAACTAGCACAGATACATATATATTTCGAATGATTCAAATTGCAACAAGTTTCTTATACGAGTAAAAGGAAATTTCCTGCACAGCAATAATTTATTTTAGGATTACGAGCAAATTAACTGTTATAAAATGATATTGGTGACTATTCAGTAATCTAAATGGTGTGCATGAAACTTTAACATATGCTAAGGTGCTTTCGGACTCAAAAGCGAGGCGTGTCGCGCGCCATTCGTCCAGGAACACTTCTCAGCCGTAAATTATTACCGCATAAGTTATTTATTGAGTCTTCCCTCTCAAGTTCGTGTTTCGTTTTCTCCTGTTAGGTTTCTCCTGTCATAGCGTCCGATGGATGGAGACACTACCCCGCCTCGACAAACAGTCTTACGACATTCATTCTGATCCACTTTTACATATAATCCATAGAATCGTGAGTTTCCTTAACATCGAATCGATTGAACATTTTTTCAATCTAATGTCAAAAGTGTATCATTTAAATCTGTACATGTGAACGCTTACGTAAAATAATATGTATCTCTACCAATCACACTGGTGGTTTCTATAATTTACTTTATCTGCTTAATATAAAATATTTGGTTATTTTGGTTGGGGGTTGCTACATGGCTCCTAATAGCTACCAAAATCACAAACACGAAGTCGTATATTCGGAACAACTAATCGTCATCATCACGAGATATTGAGGTGCCGTAATTCAACTGTCACGTATTTCACACTAGTTGCCGGCACCGATAATCACGTTATTTGTTGCCTAACGCCATTCGGCTGATTTGCGCACTCGTGAGGTTCACCAGGATCACGATTAACGGCCTTTCCATGTGTTATAACAGCACGTGACTTCGATGTTTCGCAACGTACTATACGGTACGATAGTATCTATCGTGATAATAGTATGACCTTAATATAGGCGCTGTGACGTCATTAAATAGGATTACACGTGTACTAGCACTTATGTGCTTGACGTCAAAATGGTTTAAGCACTTAGCTAGGATTAGAAAAACCGACCTCTTCTTTAACACAGATGAAGAAATCGACGTTCTCAACACAAATAATCTAAAAGCAAGTAAGTAAGATAAGTTCTACAAATAGGAGGATTTACAATTAGCACGGATTCGAAATTGAAAATGGGACGATTATTTTCAACGACAATAAGGAGATTCACGATGTGACAAATCGGTACAAACATCCCGGCTGTGTAGCAACGGCGAGAGAAACCTGCACAATAGTAGAATAAACCTCGAGAGATAGCTCCATAAACACACTCTCGACAACACATCACACAGTGGCTCGGGCGAGTTATGTGCTGAGGTAAACCGCTTCTCTGTTAAACTGTTCCTTGCAAACTAAATGGGTTTTTAAATTTGTGATGTACTTTATGTAATTTTTATTTTAATACCTATTTATTTATCACACTTTGAAGGATTTTTTTTCACAACTATTTATAACACTTTAGATTCTTTTGAGACCCATTTATTTTACGTGAAAATCCCTTGAAGTTAACGAGTCACTACTACAAACATATTAAATTAGCATACTGAAAAAATACAAGATTGGAACTGAAATGTAGCTACAGATATAAATGCCGTCTTTATTTCTGAAGTTAATTCAGGATGATTTTTGTAATGTCATTAATACCGCTTCACAGAACAACTTCATCCCCCGTCAACACTAAATTTAAATGTCGGGGCTTATTTAGAGGACACAGCAACAACTATAAAAACATTAAAAATTTTGGCATTAAAAAACCGTATAGTTGTAAAAAAAATAAAAAATTATAATCGACAAACTTATCATTCCACTGTTGGAATATGGGTCCCCTCTCATATTGAGACGGTTAAGGCCATAGTCTGCCACGCTGGCCAAGTGCGGGTTGGCAG
>DWEE01000892.1:0-14906 GCA_018245755.1 Parelbella macleannani | reverse complement strand
CAGTTGAATATCCTTTCCGGAAGGTTTTTCCCACTTCCGGTAAAGCAGGTCGTTATTCAAAATCAAACTTTCCCACTGGGCCCAATAAGCCTTCGTGACTGGGACTGTACGAGCAACGCTCGTAAAATTATTAAAATAAGATTATTATTAAATTATTTGAAATAAGTAAAGATTTGCATCAATCATTGCTAAAGGCGAGTGTAAATCACAAGAAATGTCCGAAAACACGGTTAACTGATGGATATTTACAAACAAGAATAAAATGCGTCGATGAGTATTGGGATTCATTTAGGAAACAACACACAAATCATTAGTGAAATTAACAACTAAAGAAGAGCGCAGCGTTTCAACATATTTTAAAGAAGATATGCACAGTCAGTTTGAAGAATTGTTTTTGGAGTTAAAGAGTGATTTGAGCGACAAATTCGAGTGTATTAAATCATCGACAACTTCGTTAAGTAATAATAATCCGGAACACGTGTCACCGAAAATGGAGTCATCGAGTTCAACCCATGCGGAAATTCATTTACCCAAAATTAATTTACCTACATTCTCGGACGCGTATGAAGAATGGAAAACATTTGAGGACGTGTTTTTATCGCTAATTCATAGAAACAAGGGACTTGGTGATGTACAAAAACTACACTACTTGAAATCGTGTGTCGTTGGAGAAGCGCAGAATACTATTAAGAATTTTCAAGTCATGGAGAAGAATTACAGTGTAGCCTGGGAAACATTAAAGAATAGATATTCACACAATAGACTTATAGTGGATGCGATTCTAAAAAGATTGTTTTCTACGAAGAAAATTCATACTCAATCGGCAAGTCAATTAAAAGCATTAATGGATAACACAAATGAATGTATAAGCAGTTTACAAGGCTTGAATATATCTACAGTATATTGGGATCTAATATTAGTGTTTATAACTACTCAAAAACTAGATCCAGAAACACATAAGGAGTGGGAAAAATTTGTGAGTAATGAGTACCAGAAGGAATTACCAACATTTAGTAATCTTATTAATTTTCTTGAGTCTAATATTCAAACTTTAGTTTTATTAACACAACAAGTATCGCCACGTAGCGTAAAGGAGCGTTCCTTTCATACTCACCCCTTACAATTTAGATGTGATTTTTGTAGCAAGAATCATTTTTTAATCAATTGCAAGAATTTTGCCAGGTTAAACCCTATTAAGAGAAGAGAGTATATTAGAAATCATCGCTTGTGCGACAATTGTTTATCATGGAATCTTTCTGTTTTTAGTTATAAACAAAAAGGATCTTGTAAAATTTGTAGCAAACGTCATTACTCACTTTTACATCAACACATTGATAAAAGAGAAGACACCGGGTCTCATGAGGTTCAGAATAATACAACCGGATTGTCTTCTCTACACACAAATGTAGAAAGTGAGAATGAAAGGTTACAAGATAATTCAATAGCATCACACCTTGCTTCGGGGTACAATAAAAGCGCACTTTTAGCCACTGCACTGGTTCCAATCAAGAGTCTTAGAGGACAAGTGATTATGCTTAGGGCATTGATTGATCCTGGGTCACAGGCATCATTCATTAGTGAGAGGGCAGTTAAATCATTGCGACTCAAAAGAACTGCTGTTAATGGAACGGTAATGGGTGTGGGTTCAGCAACAACAACAGTCAACCACGTGGTACAGTTGGAGGTAATGTCTAGGTATGAGTTGGAGTTCAGCCTCCCTGTAAGGGCGTATGTTTTAGCATCACACGTGACGACTTATTTCCCGTGGAAATCAATCAAGCCAAGAATACATTGGCTACACCTGGAAGGTCTCACCTTGGCTGACCCTGAATACTTCATTTCTAGGAAAATAGACATGTTACTTGGGGTTGAAGTTTATACAGAGATTATTAAGAGTAATTTAATCAAGGGTCCACCAGGCTCACCTTCGGCTCAGGAAACACGTCTGGATTGGATTCTATTTGGGAACGTATACAATAACGTACCAGAAGACACAATTTTGGTTGTGCATCATAAATTAGAAGTGGATGTAGATAGTATGTAGAGAAACTAATGGAACAAGAATAAAGAATGAAGAATAAAGAATAAGAATAGACACGGGATGTAACATCCACAAATCTTTTTGTCTCTGCACTGAAAGACGTGGTCAAGCTGATGGGACGGAAAGGACCAGGCATTCATCAGCTGGGGATAGAGTAAAATGGACTCAGATTTAATTTAAGTGGGGAAGAAAGATCATCGAGTGGCTATTATATCTCAGTTAAAAGGAGCGGCGGGTACCCATCTACTGGTGGTTTGTCGATCTGTAGAAAACAGCGTGATGTGGCCTTATTCGGAACTTTCAGGAGGCGTCGATTTGTAGGACTTCCAAAGGTTGAGGGTTAGTGATGAGGGTTGGTGACGAGTGCTGGGTAGGGCTGGTGATGTACCTCCGGCGGTGGCGCGTAGAGCGCGGGCGCGTGCGCGGCGACGGCGGCGTCGGCCAGCACGCGCGCGCACAGCCGCGCCCAGAAGCCGCGGGGCACGTACGACAGCAGCAGCAGGCGCCGCAGCGGCCGGTCGCACTCGCGCGCGCTCACGCTGATGCCCGCCGCCTCGCCTGCCGCGCGCGACCCTCGGTGTATCGTATTCATCACACTATCACCAATAATAGAAGAGTACACAAGAAGCTAGGTACCTGTGAGTGTGGGCGAGTGGGGCTCGGCGCGGCGCGGCGTGCCGGACCAGGCGCGCGGGCGCAGCGCCAGCTGCGGCGCGGCGGGCTCGGTGTCCGGCAGCAGCGGCGGCACCAGCAGCACGCGCGCGTCCCAGCACAGCGCCAGCTCGAACTTGGTGAGCAGTGCCACGCCGGCCCAGCGCGCCTCCTCGCCGCGGCCCAGCGCCGGCGACGCCTTGAACACGTGCGCCAGATCCTCCGTGCGCATTATGCCTGCGCGCGCAACCGTAAAGACGCACGTTACTGCTTATTTATTGATAACCAGCTCGCCTGATATTACGAAAACCTAAACACTCAACTATGTAATTTTCAACCCTGAAGAATTCAATTGGAACTACCCGCTAAAGTAATATCAGAGTTGTTGTCCCGATAACAAGTTGGCAGTGGCGTGATGAAGTCTACGTAAGCTCGGAGGTTGCCCAGGAAATATATATCTCTCCGACCGTATTCGACAACGGCGACTGTTACTCAATTGGAAGGACCCACGTCTCTGATGGGCTCTCAGACGATTAACATAGCCGATCTTGGCAGTAAATGTGCGGCTGCTCATACTACAAGCAAGCACCCCTCTGACAAAATGGTAAGTTATGGCCGCGGGTAGTCGGGCCTTTAGCTCGTCTCGTTTCGCATCGAGCTCCCTTTGTCGCTGGTTTTCAATGCGATACAGCTCAGTGTTCACTGTTCTCCTCCATTTTAGCCGGTCTTCTGCCAGTTTCTCCCATTGTGAAGGATCAATGTTACAACGTTTCATGTGGCGCTTCAGCACATCTTTGTATCGGAGGAGTTGGCCGCCTTGTTTCCGCTTGCCCTCCTCCAGCTCCGAGTAAAAATTGCGCTTAGCCAGACGTTCGTCGGACATTCGGGACACATGTCCACACCATCGCAGCTGCCACGTCATTAGATACGCCTCAATTCCATACACCTTTGCGCGTCGAAGAACCTCACTGTTCCGAACACGGTCGGACCAATGGATGTTTAAAATGGTGCGTAGGCAATTTAGATCAAATCTGTCTAATGTACGGATATGCTTACGATACGGACACCACGTTTCAGAGGAGTAAAGGAAATTGGACAGAACAATTGCCATGCCATACGACTACTTTCTTAGAGAACTTTATATCGTGTGACCGGAATACTTTAACGCGAAGTTTGCCAAAGGCTGCAGCAGCAGCTCCAATTCTGCTGTTCAATTGATTGTCAAGGTGGCACTTGGATGTTATAGTGCTCCCCAAATATTTAAATTTGTCTACCTGCTCAAACGAATCATCACCGATTTTTATTTAACGGGTACGTTAAGTGTGTCCAAGACCAACACCTCCGTCTTTTTCACATTAATTTTCAGCCCTGAACGTTGATATGTCTCTTCAAGACTGGACATAAGCCGCTGTAGACCATTCCGGGAGTCCGCCGCAAAACACAAGCCACCTGCATACATAATCTCAGTAACAGCAGCGTGAGACACTTTGGTGTAAGCTTTAAGTCTCGCCAGATTGAAAACACCGCCGTTGGAAAATAGCCTAACAGGTAGATGCCTCGCTCGGGTCGGAAGACAAACTGTATTTCCGGCAAGACGTTTTCTGACAAGGACAATATGATATTAAGTAAAATCCCAGCAAATACTTTCCTCTGGTGAGGACAGTAGTGCGATACCTCTGTACGAGCTACAATCGGAACGATCGCCTTTGTTCTTGTATAGGGAGCAGATTCTAGAGATTCGAAATTCACTGGGCACTCGTTCTTGCTACCACATTTGCACGAACAATTTCTATATAGTAACATATAACTCGTTTCCACCATATTTGAGGAGCTCACTAGGTATATTGTCTATGCCGGTCGCCTTTTTGTATAGTAAAATATTTATTTCCACGTAAAAAAACACAAAAAACAATCAATTTTCACCTTACAAACAAAACTTGGGATTGCCGAAGTTTTGTTTGTGAGGTTTGTGACCCAATCTATTGAGGTTACATAGTCGATAGGTGAGTCATACACTCAGCCACTGCTGACACGAGACCGTAGCCCTTTGCAGCGCTGTTTTTCAGTCTCCCCTTGTCGCCTGGATTTTATGCAAAGAAGAAGATACGATAAGACGTATGAACTCTTATCATAGCAAGTAGACAGAGACGCACCGTTAGTGGCGAAGGGGTTGATCTCGCGCACGGTGACGACGTGCGCCAGCAGGTCGCACAGCCACTGAGGCCGCAGGAAGTACAGCTCCTTCAGCGTCGCGTCGTCGTAGTGCAGCAGCACGCCTGCGGGCAGGACGGCGGGCTTTCAAACCATTATTATATCATCACGTCAGGTCCCTTACGGAGCAGACTGAGTGATACATCACACTCGGATGAATGCAATAATAATAATTTGCATGAATAATAGAAGCAATCATATGCATGGTAAGTGGTAACAGGTACGTTAATTGCATTTTGACCTTGTATTTATATTGATGATTTAATAATATCACAGGGACAGTGTAAATGATAACCAAATATGTAGCGGTGACCGCGGCGTGCAGTGGTACGACGTGCAGAGCACTAGAGGCTATCAGCTCCCAGATCTCTGTTGCTGACGTGCTCGTATGTATGCTCTATGACCTTTTAAGTTGTGTAAACACTGCTGGGACTCTTCATATTTTCTAGCGATTTAGTATATATGTACATATAATCAAACTAGTCTGACGATGTTAAGAAAACAGCTGGATTCAAAAGGCTCAGGACAGGATGGAATGGCCTCAATTAGAGGAGTTCCATGTGCACCAGTAGAATTTTAAAGCTGGTAGTATGCTACCCAGGCGAGGTGGTACCGACCGTTCTCGTGCAGGAACATGGTGGCCTGTTGCAGCTCGGTGGCGTCCCGAAACATGCGCAGATTCTTCTGCTGCATGTACTGCGTCACCTGGAAGGTGTGCATACGCCCTTAGATGATTTACTTGTACGTATTACAAGTTTATTGACCTACTGATAAATGGTCAAATGTTGTAATGCCCAAAGTGTGGACTCTCATAAATATTTAAGGCAGGTATGTTGCGAACGGTCTCGAAGGCCAATACTTGCCTACCTTGACCAAAGTTGGTCAGGTAGTCCAAAGCTCTCCGAAACAGACGTACTTATAAAAGACAATGATGAATGTCGACTAAGCACGACAGGTCTCTATGGACAGACATATTTGGTACTCGGTGTTTTCTGCCTACTGGCTAAAGGACTTGGGTCGAGGGAGGAATTGGAAAGACTTGCATACTACATACATATTTTCACGGCAGGCTTTTCGCGCCTGACGGTTAGAGAGACATAGCCCAGCACGTAGAGCGTCTGTTGACTCTGGTACTAGCGCTGCTGCTTACCATACGCTTATACTCCTCATGGCGCAGTACGGGCTCCTTGAGCTCGTTCGCCAGGCTCACCACACATTCCTCCAGCGCCAGGTACGTGGCCGGCACGCGCTGCTCCAGTAACGGCTCCTTGCTGCCTGCGCCGAATATATGCTGTCATTTAATATTACTATATTGTTACGTTTAGGTAGGTGGATTGGCTGTTTAGAACGATTCAATGTACTGTATCGGATGACGAATAGAAGATGCTCTCTGAGTGTACAAACTGTTTATTCACTCTCTATAGTAACGCTGCTATTCGCAGAAATTACTTCCTTTAATCGCTTTATAAATCGCTCTTGATCGCTTCTAAAACTGTACTGTCTCCACTGCTGCGTCCACCCGGCTTATATAGTGTTTCAAGGCTTCTAGATAAATCGCGAAAGGATAATGACTTTCCAGAAAGCAAGCCCATCTTTTCTACAGCCTACCTGGTTTTAGATGTTATATTGAGGTACAACTAAATATTTAAATCATCAACCCTTTTCCATCGTCCCACTGTTGGGCACCGGTGGCATCTCAGAATGAGAGGGTCGAGACCATAGTCTGCCACGCTGTCCAAGTGCGGGCTGGCTGAAATAAATAAGTATAAGACAGGTACCCGGGGGCTTGACGCTGAAGGCCACGGAGTATATGATGTCAGCCAGTAGTCTGATGTTGTGGCGGGTGCTGCACGACACCTGGCCACAAATACAACATATTTACAAACGTTTCCATAGATCACCTTTGGCATAATTTTGCCAAACGCGGAGGATTCCATTTTTATATTGTATAGGATTACTTCCATGTACATATATTAACATTCAAAGAATAGAAGAGAAGCGGAAACAGGTCAAAACAGAAAAGATTCAGCACAAATGATTTTATCGCTTTAAGGAGGTATACCAGCTTGAAAAAATCCTGACAGACATTGTATGTAACAAAAAAACTATAAAACACGCTTTTATATTTTATATATTTATATATAGCACGTCGAAATATAAACTGATAAATAATGCTTGATATAGGTAGTGTTAGAAATAATGAAACCGGCGGCGGCGCGTCCCAGCTGCGCGACGCGGTGACGTCACATCGGGTAATTAGTGGCGTGAGGGATCGAGCGCTTGCGGCGCAATAGATGCGAAACGAAGGCAGTATCGATGCGGCGTTTGGACGTGATGGGCATGTTGTCGCATACTGTCGGTGTGATTTATGAGCCAGTCTTGCTTTTCCGTAAACGATTGTAATTGTCTTTGAGCGGTGTAATAAGTAATCATTGTTCTAAATTCAATAATTATTAGGTTCCTATCAAGGTTTCTAACAATATGTATCCCTATTGGGAAGGAATTGCCACAGTAGACAAATATGTAAAATATTTGAATAACCTATGTACATCAATATCGGAAGAGTCTCGATGTGAGGTAGCCCTAACTCAACTAGAACACAGCACTTCCGAGTTGGAGTTCAATAACCTCATCCTTCTTGGCCAGCGTAATTTGACACGATCGAAGCGCGGTCTTGTAAATGAGGTAGGATACCTTGCGAACACATTGTTCGGGGTAGGTACTCGACGAGCATTTCGCGGAACAATATCAACGCGACATAAACGAGATAAGACGAAATGAGAACCATATGAGCATCTTATGGAAGAACCAAACAACTGTAAGTGAAGGACAATATAACGTACTCAAAAGAATGGAGGAAACGATAAGCAAACAACACAAAATCGTAAATCAGAACTTAAATAATCTAGAACAAGGTTTAAATTCGTTAAAAAATGAAACTCAGAGTATAGAACTCGTAAATGTATTTACCATGTCTATTATAATCGGCAATAACCTAATTAGCAATTTGAGAAGCGTACAAGACCAGCTGTTGGATATGATAACAGACGTGCACTACTAGCAATACAGTTTCCATCTCTTTTCCCCACGACAATTACAACGCGAATTTAATATTATTTCAGGACAGTTAACTAAAGACTTGTCCCTACCTATAGATAATATTCCTCAAGAAATGGCTAGAATGTACAAGATTTTAAAAGTTAAAGCTCGACTAGCAACCGAATACTTTATTGTTGAAATTGTGGCCGACTCCACATACATATATACACATATATATTCCACATGCACGAATCATTATTTGTCCCGAGCGCTGCGCGGCCGCCGGCGAACGGTCGCTTGCATAGCAACGGTGCGCACGGAGCATCGCGAGTACCGTTACCGGTTCCACTCCCCGCGCCCCGCACCTGCAGCGGCCGGCCGCCGGCGATCGGCGCGCAGGCAGTCGGGTTCACACTTTCGCGGCTAATCCACGACACTTTGCTCCGCCTCTCTCGCTTACACTTTCGCACGCGCGCGCACCTAATTACTAAATTTCGCTGCGCTAACACTTCGCACCTTGCTCCCTCGGCTCATGCCCTACATTGGTGACCCCGTGCAGAACATATAACAAAATAAAATGAGTGACAGCGACAGCGACACGGTGAACACCGCCGTGCCTCAAGATGGCGGCCACGTGTCCACGCGGCGCCCAAAGAAAATGCGCCCGTGCTCGGTATTTGCGCGTCATGCGGACGAAGACCACGCAGCACCATGGGCATCCAGGTACACCCTTAAAATGCCACCCTTCTCCCCGGAGAATCCAGAACTATGGTTCGCGTTACTAGAGGGGCAATTCGCGAACTATGACATTACAGACGATGCCATTAAATTTACACAAGTCACAACTAACTTGGATTTGGTTCACGCGAAGGCCGTAAAAGACATAATTCTAAATCCACCCGATGTCAACCGTTATGCAAAAATTAAAGCTGAACTCATACGACCATTGACAGCCTCTCATGAAAAAAAGGTGAGGCAATTACTTACACACGAGGAACTTGGTGATAGAAAACCTTCCCAGTTTCTACGCCACTTACGGGACTTAGTCGGACTAAACGTACCAGAGGACTTCATCCGTAGTATTTGGTGCAACCGCCTTCCCACAAGCATTCAAACCGTGCTAGCATCACAGCCCAATCTGTCCCTAGAGCAACTCGGAGAACTAGCAGACCGTATTCAAGAGGTTACGTCACCATACCAGGTGGCCTCCACATCGCGCAGTACACCTGTAGCAGACCCGTCCAATGAAATCGCAGAGCTTAGAAAGACGGTTGAAAAGCTCGCCATCAAACTCGACGGGCATACCAGAGCTTCCCGCAACACAGACCGTTCCCGTACCCGTCACCGACAACGTCGCGGTCAATCAGACACCACCCGGTCACGATCAGCTTCAAACTACCGCCGGTTCCCGGTATGCTGGACCCATGGAAGTATGGCTCCAAGGCGAACAACTGCATGAAGCCGTGGGATTATGGGGCGGGAAACGGGGCCGGCAATCAGTAATGGCGACAACTGACGGCCCTGTGTCCCCCGGTCGCCTCTTCGTGACTGACCGGAACACGAATACACAATTTCTGGTTGACACCGGAAGCGACCTTTGTGTGTTCCCCCAGTCCCAACTACGTGACAGGCGAGCGGCTACATCATACCAGCTGACCGCGGCCAACGGATCCATCATAGCCACTTACGGCTATACCCACTTGGACCTGAACCTGGGACTTCGGCGTTCGTATACGTGGCGATTCGTGGTAGCAGATGTTACTAAACCTATAATAGGCGTAGATTTTTTAAGTCATTATAACCTTATTGTAGATTGTAAAAGTCAAAAGCTCATAGACAGTACCACTACACTGTCTACACCGGCTTCACCGGCACATAGTGCGAATCGCATAGAATCTGTAAAGGTGCACACGGGCGATTCACGTTATCACTTTTTATTATCACAGGAATTCCCCGATATTACGAGGCCAGCGGGTACACAGAAACCAGTATGTCACAACACACAACACACAACACCACATACGCACCACTCCCGGCCCCCCAGTTTCATGCGCGCCACGACGTTTAGCCCCAGATAAACTTCAAATCGCGAAGAAGGAGTTTGAGGCCATGCTATCAAATGGAACAGCGAGACCGTCGGAAAGCCCGTGGTCGTCACCATTACATTTGGCGTCAAAAAAGAATAACGGCTGGCGTCCTTGCGGCGATTACAGGCAACTCAACGCACGCACTATTCCGGACAAATATCCTATCAGACATATACAGGACTTAACACACAACATATGCGGCTGCAAAATATTTAGCACGATTGACCTGGAGAAGGCATACAATCAAATACCTGTTTGTCCGGAGGATATACCAAAAACAGCCATAACCACACCATTCGGCATGTTCGAATTTCCGTACATGACATTCGGTCTACGGAACGCAGCCCAAACGTTCCAACGTTTTGTAGACGAGATGATGCGAGGGCTAGATTTCATTTACTGCTACCTCGACGATTTTGTGATTTTCAGCAAAGACGAGGTTCAGCACGCCGACCACCTGTGCCAGGTGTTCACCAGGCTACAAAATTACGGTATGGTTATAAATGTATCAAAGTGTGTATTCGGAGCGCCCGCGGTAACCTTTTTAGGTTACCATATTTCAGAGAACGGGACCACGCCAACGGCAGAGAAAGTGCAGGCCATACGCGACTTTCCCCCACCAAAGGACATCAGATCGCTAAGGCGCTCTTTGGGCATGATAAACTTTTATAGGCGTTTCTTGCCCAACGCCGCCCAATTACAGGCACCTCTGAATGCCCTACTGGTGGGGGCGGCGAAAGGCTCAACACCTATAACTTTAAGCGACGACACTCTGAAGGCTTTCTTAGAGAGTAAGGAGAGTCTCTGCAAGGCAGCCCTGTTAGCGCACCCAGACTGTGGAGCGAGACTGGCCTTGGTAACAGACGCTTCCGACGTCGCTATTGGTGCGGTTTTACAGCAGCTGAAAGGCCAAGCGTGGGAGCCACTCGCGTTCTTCTCCCGCCGGTTAAACCCAACGCAGCAGAAGTACTCACCGTATGATCGCGAATTACTGGCGATCTACGAGGCAATAAAGTACTTTCGCCACATGGTGGAAGCAAGGCACTTTACTGTATACACGGATCATAAACCGATCAGTTATGCCTTTCACGAACGCAAGAATAACTGCTCGCCTAGACAATTCCGTCACTTAGACTACATAGCTCAATTCACCACCGACATACGACATATATCCGGTAAGAATAATGTTGTGGCTGACAAATTATCTCGGGTCGAAGAATTGAGCTCTCCAGTCTGCCTAGACACACTAGCTCGAACTCAACACACGGACGAGGAGCTGGCAAAAATACTTGAGCGATACGAACACAGTCCTTCGTATCGAAAAAGTAAAATGCCCTGGGAGTCAGGCAACTTTGTATTGCGATGTCAGTACCTCGACCCCCAGGCCCTTCATAACCAAGGCATTCCGAAAGCAGGTCTGTCAAAGCCTTCACTCTTTAAGTCACCCCGACCCCACAACAACAGCCAAATTAGTAGGCGAAAGGTTTGTATGGCCTGGGATGAGGAAGGACTGTAGGGAATGGGCACGAACATGCTTAGCGTGTCAACGGGAAAAAGTGAGTCGACACGTGTCTGCACCTTTAGGCACCTTCGACTTGCCCCGCATCCGCTTCAAGCACATCCACATCGACCTCATAGGTCCCCTGCCAGTGTCGCACGGTTACAGGTACTGCTTAACGGCTATAGATCCGTTTACACGATGGCCGGAGGCAGTACCGATCGAAGACATCACGGCAGAAACGGTGGCCAAGGCGCTTATTTCCGGCTGGATATCCAGGTTTGGTGTGCCAACTACTATTGTCACAGACCGCGGCCGACAATTCGAGTCCACGCTCTTCCAGTACCTGGCAAAAACCGCGGGTTTCCAGCACAGACGCACGACGGCCTACCATGCCGCCTGTAATGGATTGGTAGAACGTTTCCACAGGCAACTCAAAGCGTCCATAACGTGCCATGCGTCTACCAGTTGGACGGAAATACTACCTCTGGTACTTCTAGGCATCCGTAGCGCTTTTAAAGAGGACCTACAAACCTCTTCGGCTGAGTTGCTATACAGGGAACCACTCAGGCTACCGGGCGAATTTTTTGATCCAAATACGCCGTGCACACCGGATACGTTAGATTTTACTGAACGCCTACGTTCTTTCGCGGAAAAATTGAAACCCGTGCCAGCGGCGCGGCGCAGCAAAAACAATTTTTTTGTTTTTAAAGAGCTCGCCACTGCTGGTCACGTGTTCTTACGAGAGGAGGCCGCACGCCCGCCCCTTCTTCCGGCCTACACAGGTCCCCATAAAGTGCTAGAAAGGGGCGACAAGACATTTAAGTTGCTTGTTAAAGGCAAACCGGTGACCGTAACAATAGATCGCTTAAAACCAGCGTTCGTACTTGATGACCACTGCGAAAAAGACGTACAGATCGCAGTAGACACACCGCCATCTCTTCCCTCAACCCCTTCCATACCGCCCAAAAGTCCGTGTCCGACCATGGGCGCCCCGAAGACTACTCGTTCGGGTCGTCAAGTCAGATTCCCGGATTTCTATCGCCCCTAACCAGGTCTCTGGGGGGGAGTGATGTGGCCGACTCCACATACATATATACACATATATATTCCACATGCACGAATCATTATTTGTCCCGAGCGCTGCGCGGCCGCCGGCGAACGGTCGCTTGCATAGCAACGGTGCGCACGGAGCATCGCGAGTACCGTTACCGGTTCCACTCCCCGCGCCCCGCACCTGCAGCGGCCGGCCGCCGGCGATCGGCGCGCGGGCAGTCGGGTTCAGATTTTCGCGGCTAATCCACGACACTTTGCTCCGCCTCTCTCGCTTACACTTTCGCACGCGCGCGCACCTAATCACTAAATTTCGCTGCGCTAACACTTCGCACCTTGCTCCCTCGGCTTGTGCCCTACAAAATAATTATCTATCCCTCTGATAACTAGAGATACATATGAACTTCATAAAATGATAGCTATACCACGTCAAAGCGGAACTAGCATGTTTAGTATTATTCCGATATCGGATTACATAGCAATTAATCTTCAGAAGGACATTTACATTCCAATGAGAGAAAACGACATGCAGCAGTGCGTCTATCTGAGCTCATCTTATCAATGTAACCTGCACACGACTTTCTATCATTTGAAGCCAGACAGTAAATTATGTGTAAGGGATTCATTTTCGCAACAATGTGAAACAATATCATCGATTTGTGTACACAAATGGCTTAAACGGCATAAATCCAATTCATTTTTATTTTCCTGTTGCAATCAGTGTGTACTACGACTTATTTGTGATGATCAAGTTACCGACGAACAGCTGACGGGTTCGGGTATCGTACACTTGGGTACACTTGGATATCGTACCTAAACACCTGACTGTTTGATAAAAGAAAAAGATTTTACAGCGTACTCTCAAAAGGAAGCGGTCAGATCGATCGTAATCGAGCCAAACTTATACAACCCACAGGTAGCTCCAATTAATCATCTCCTGAATATCTCGTTTAAAATATATGGAAATGAAACATCCAACGCAGCTATACATCGCAATTTAGAAAAACTTGGACAACAAATAAGTCAATTGAAAAGCGCAGAAATTCCTCAAGACGGCTCACTGACATATCACCACGTTCATCACTACGTGGTTAGCTACATGTTGCTGACAGCAGGGGTGGTGGTGGCGGCCGTGGTCCTGTGGAAGAGGTGCAGCCGCCGGCGCAGCGTGACGCAGCTACCGGTAGCCGTGCGCTACCACTCTGCGCCCTCACCGAATATCAGTGTTATAAGTGTCGGAAGTGCGCAAAACCAAAGTAAAGAAGCTGAACGTCAGCTCAGTGAGAAATGTAGTGTTAAAGGAAAAAATGACGCCTCTACGTCACCGGTTCCGTTGACACCGGTACAGAGTGGCGGATGTAGTTTAAATTTATTTTTATATTCTGTTCATTTTATATACGACTTTGTGTCAATTTACTTGTACTAGCTTAAATTTATTATCAATATTTTAAGGATTGTTTGTCATCAGTACTTCAATTATTATTTTTTCATCTTTATGTGTGTCTCGGGAGCATGTACGGTGCGTCACACGTACAATGAGCAATGCTCTATCAGCAGAAACGCGCTCACGCAGCGGCGGCGCCTAAAAACGGACAGTTCGCGTGGTCCGCTCTTACCGGACATACCCCAAATAGCATTTATAATATAATTATCGGGTATTGTAAAGATTAAGCAAATATAATTATCTAGCTACAAAAAAACAAGCTTTTATTTGTGTTGTCTTTGGACTGCACAGTGTTCATAGGAAAGATACGTTATAAATTCGAAAAAAATGTCTTAATTAGTAAATAAGGGTGGAGGTAAATGTTGTGTATTAGTGTAGATTTAGCGATAAGCATATTCTGTAGCACGCGTAAGCGCACGCGCGAGTTACATAAGCTGCAGACGGGGGATGCAGAGTTAGAAATAAAAATCAAAAAATGCTACAATTTCTTTCACTATATTAAAAGAAAACTATTTAACTAATTAATACACTATTACGTTCTAAGTGTGAATCGCAATTGAATATTATATTGAATAATAATTGAGAAAGAGAGAGAGAATATTATATTGAGTAATACTTTCAAAAATCAAAATAATTTGAGTAAAAATGAATATTATCTACTAGAAAACTCGTTTAAATGTGCTGAAAATAGAAAGAACAAATTTTTATAGAGGATTGAAAATTTAGCAATTTCAAATGGGCTCTGCTTCGAGAATAGTACCTTAGTAGCTGCATACTTAACGGCGTGCCGCTATCGCGGCACGTGATATAACATGTGTAAATACCCGTAAGTAAATAAACACGTGTAAAATAAATCATTGTTAGAAATCGAAACACAGCGAA
>DWEE01000891.1:0-14913 GCA_018245755.1 Parelbella macleannani | reverse complement strand
ATTATATTTACAAGTATATTACGCTCTTAATGCTTTAATTTTTAAAGTGCTTTCAATATTTTAACAAGTTACTTTCTATGTTTCATCCTAAGTGCCGTTAGTCATTGCCGTTAGCCTAGCAGTAGGAACCGATGCAAAAAGCAGTAGTATGATGATCACTACTAAAACGGTATATATACATATATCTTTTGGTCTCACCCTAATAGAGAAATAAGGAAGAATATTTCTCAGTTGAGCGCTATAGCTCATTGTGTGCGTACACCGCTTAAGATAAGTGACTATATGAATTATATATTACATCGATATTGGCAAAATGTTCGGAGGAAAATTGCCCGTAAAGGCGCCTATACACGCAGGAATTTCAATTTCAGGTACATCTTGGGATTACCTATATTTTTCACAAAACATTTCAGTACTCATTTGCTTTTTATCAAGAGAAATGTTCAAAGAAAAGGATCAAAGATACAAAAATAAATTATGAGGCTTTGGTCAAGAGAGTTTTAATTATCTACGGCAATGGCATAAAGTAATAAAGGTTATTGACTTCCGGTTTAATCATCGAATATTCTATGTGGTCAAAGTAAAAACTATCATAAAAGATCTGTGACTTCCGGTTTAATTTGCTGTTATTTAAACAATACTTTCTGAAATGACAGATTTAAGTGAATTCGGGTTCATTTATCTGTCAACATATCCATAAACAATACTTGCTAAAATGATGACAGATTTTAAGCTGAACATTATTTATGACGCAATATAACAGTTTCCTTTGTATAAATCTGGCAAGAGCTGACGGTGTCAAGGCTGATCCGCGGCAAGTATCGCGCTAAACTTGGCCGAGTTTTACGAAAGTTGTGAGAAACATGAATTATGTGCTGCCAAGTGTTTGTTTCGCTTTACGTTGTATAAAAATTCCGGTTATATTAAATTCTATACACTATTCTAGTATTTGTATATACATATGTACTTGGGTGCAACATTATGATTTTTTAATAATTTTACTTTCTCAGTTCCCAAATTGGTTATAATCTTGTCTAAGTTCTAATAAGTATAACATAAATAACATAACGTCTGTATTTCTCAAGATACACTAGGATACTCAAGATAGGTGGTGAGCCTATTACCAGGAACAGATCTAGACTCCGAGCCATTACCAAAAAATTGTACTTACTAGAAAATCTAATTAAGACATATCCAATAGTACACTCGATCAGCAATCGCCCTTGCAACCTCTCGACAGTCGAATTTTTCAAATCTAATTACTATATACATTACAAGTAACTTCTTTAACGGTTACTTACTATAATACTTATTTACATAGCTAAAACTGAAACACGAAATGGTTACAAAAGGAAAATTTTTGTAGTAGGCAAAACCTTAAACGTTTCAAGTTATTTCCTATTCATATAAACGAGTTGCATGTACACTGTACAGATGTATCGATTTAATCGTGATATTTTATTAGTCGTATTAACTTCTATATTTTAAAAAGAGAACGTTATCACACCCGTCAAGTTTATCGCCAGTATTGCCCGTGACATTTTATATTTTCTGACCATAGACATATCTTCGTTACGAAATACAAGTCAATTTTTTTAATAAGATACAAGTGTCTGAAGGGGTGGGCAGGAGTGTAGCATACTCCCTTGATTTGCTGGTTGTGCTATACGTCTCAAAATGGTATAGACTGTGACTCTAAGCCCTAAATATTTTCGGATATCAATTTTGGAAATTTATTCATTTTGAATATTTATAGGAGGTATGTTTAAAACGAGCGTCACAGAACAGTGTGACTATGCCAAGGCCGCCCGGTCGCGTTTGCACAAGCGACATAAAAAGATTTTATCTCTCTTTTTTTCTTTCGGAAACGAAGAGGCAAATGAAGTGTTAGGTGGTAAGTGCCCGTCAGTCGCGGACATTGTGTTTCGAACCGACTCGTGCGAAAATGTTGTTTTTAACCTATTTTTTATTGTTACGATATTGCTTTTGTTGATTTCCGCTGCTTAAAATGTTATAACGTTCTCATTTATCATCATAATCGTAATCATCAGCATTATCAACATTGTCATCAAAGTTTTTATGAATACATAATTCGACATGTTTTCTCTCAAAGTGGGAATAGTAGTACAAAGGCTATAGTTTGCCACGTTGGCCAAGTACGGACTTTACACTCCTTAGAGAACATTATGTAAATCGCTAATACTACGGATACATTGTGTTCTAATAACAATAGGGACAAAACAACCAAATATTATTACGAATTATTGTCTGTTCCCGGAATAGAGTACGCCACGTTTCAAGGGTCTTAACAAGCTTGGAACGTTAACACGACGTAGGTTATATCAACCTAATTGCAGTTGAAACTGTTCACTGTAGTTTGTTCAATGTTATGTAAATATAACGGGTAGACGGTTCGTTTAACAGCGCAACTAGAATAGTTTTACACAACATTTTGAGAGACAGAGTAATAACACAGCATAGCGCTCTTTTAATCATTTCTGCGATTTGGATTAATAAATAAACTTTTTGAACCATATCCATGTTTCATATAGGATATCAAGACTTAATGTATTAAAGTTAAGTATTTCCAATTTACAAAATAATATAATTGCATTGAGACGTGATGAATAAATCAATAAAAAACCACGCGATGAACCTGTACAACGTGGAGATCTTCGTAATGTTCTCTAATAAGTGAAATCTTACAACTTTCACTTGACCAGCGTTTCACACTAAGTTCTTAGTTCTCCAAATTCTGAGAGGAGACTCGGGTTCAATAACAGAACAATAAAAAGAGTTTGATAATGAAATCAATGTATACCTATGAATGAATACATACATATGAATAACAAACAATTACAGCTCCTAAAATGCAATAAACCCACTTAAACGAGGACGCGAGCACCGCTTGTATTATCAAAAATAACTTGCACCGGAAGTGCAATAGATAAAAAATTGCACCATACATGCATATATGCATTATGGAATGGATGTCGGAATGCGATAGTAAGTACTGATAATGTAGTTGTGCGTTGTCATCTCAATTGCAACGATCGTACTGCAGTATGCTGTGCAATTGACTATACAAGGAAGCAAACATATGTTTATGTTGTATAGTTGCACAGTTTTAACATAACATCACGTCTGTAATTCTGAAATGGGTAAGCAGAGGAGTGTAGTACACTCCCATGTTTTACCAGTTACGTTTACATCCCACAATGGCCTCGTCCCGTCATTAAGCAAATACAATGAAGACTCATTTTGCTTTTTTTATTTTATATTGATACGGTTTCTATATAACGGGAAGCTTTGTTTCAAAACGGCAACAAATAGAGTATCTGTATGATTGTTAATTTGTGGAGTTTTCATTTTGAGCTTGCACAAGCAATGTTGCCATTCCGGCTTTAATTGTAGTGGCAACCTCAACGCCGTTTGTCTGTCTGTACTCAACCACCGTCGTTTTGAAAGCGAACGCTTAAAAATAATTAGCGATGGTGTTGCGGGAAAAAGTAAAAAAAAAATATTTATACAGGCTGCTATACCTATATAAATACCTCGTAGGACCGAGCAGCGTGGCACGCTCTGGGGGAGGCCTATGTTCAGCAGTGGACAGCTATAGGCTGATGATGATGATGATACCTATATACAATTTTCGCGTAACATCAAGACTGTTTCTCCACGAAGAGGTAGGCAGAGGAGTGTAGTATTTATCCACGATTTACCAGTTATGTAATACGTTCTATCATGGAATAGGAGGTGAGAATGTTATTACGGTTTAAAAAAGACTTTTAGTGACTAATTTAATATTTCATATGCGGAATTTAACCCTTGTCAGGAGAGTGGGCACCTATGTTCAAGAGTGTTACGATAAAATACTTGTTAAAGATCATATAAATTTTAAATTTGTCTTCGTATATTGAGGCGCGACTTATATTGAGTTGTTTCTATTAAGTTGCAATTAAATTAGAATGTTAAATTACCAATATGTCTTATTTAACCTATTTAGTGGTGTAATTATTATTATTTTAATCAACTAACGTCTAAACTCAGCTCCTATTTAACTCCACAGTACATCGATCAATAGTTATATTAAAATATATCAATACTTTATTAAGTCATCATAAACGCATTGAACAGATAAATTAACCCAATCGTTTATCAATCATATAATGAATACCCATTGATGTGTAGTTGTGGCTGATAAATGATTTATCAAACCCGCTAGTTGATTTGTGGCTATTATTTAAGCAATAGCGCACGTATTTAACCGCCGTTGAATAGCGCGCGTTGGGCCAAATTGGCATAAATTTTACCAATCGCGATGCGTTATTAAATTTCTAAAATTCAGGGCGCCCATATTTTGGCGTGTCGCCAGAGATTTAGCTCAACGTAGCGAAGAGTCTCAATGTGTATTTGTTTAAGTAATGCTGATTTAGTTTTTATCTTGTAGGTACATGGTTTTCGATTTTAAGCTTAAAATTTAAATTTGGAACCTTGTTGAAATTATTACTTTTTATGTGAACTAATATACACGGCAGTTACAAGTTAAGGATTAAGAGAATGGGATTTCTATTGTCAGTTTGTGTAACTTTTTTATTTAGTGCGGGCCAGCACTTGGCTACAGTCTTGCCTGACGGAAAGCAAATGTGTGGCCTATTAGCACGTTAATTTGTTAGTAAGATTATTGGTCAGTATTGTTTAGTAAAAGGACTGTAGAAATGACCCAGTATTTAGTTAGAAACGAACAAAACTAACTAGCAGTCCACTACAGTCCTTTTAAAGACACGCTGCAAATGTCTATTGGGTGTAATGCCACTTGTGACTGCAGCCTACTATTTTTTCAAGAACTCTACTAAAATGATTTTATTTTGATAGTCCATTCAATGGAATGAAGTATTATTTCTGTGATAGAGTTCGAGAAATCTATGGAACATCGAAACGAAACGACTACAAAATTTTATTGCAATTATTAATAAGCTTTCTTCAAGGGCATTCTTGGAGGACAGTGACACTGCGACATTCACGGTGTCATTGCCAACATTCAAGGGTCATGGAACTTAGATATGTGATGACGTATGAGTTTGATTATCTATTGAATATAGAATGGGTGCAATAGATTCTGGTGCTCAGGGAAATCAAAACTCACCTATTCAGACCAAATAGGTCAGGCACTGACTGATGGGAGAGTTAGAAGTCAGCTCAATGGTCAAAAAGAAGACGATACTAATATAATAAAACAAGGGTATACTGATAAAATAACAGTATTATAAAGAATACATTTATAATTTCAAAAATAAAAAGATTACAATCCAAAGATTGTTTCAGAAGATTGCCGAAACAGGGTGAAGGTGAAATTACTTCATAACAGAAGAGCCCTTCAGTGTAGGGGTTGTATTCGTTTATGATATAATTATATAGGTTGCTGGCTGCTTTACTCTACGGCAGGTTGTTTGCAGAGTTATGTTTACTCCACACCATACTCGTGTGCTAAAGTTAATGAGTATCTTGCCTAAGCAGGGAATAACAACAGATTTGTCTGAATATATACGTTGGTCTTTAAAAAAAATATGCATAATTTAAATATACACTTAATATGTCAATCCCAATAATGTCTTAAAATATGTACATATAGCATAAATTTTGTAATCCAGAATACTCGTATTTGTGTATGTTCGGTAAGATTTGTGCCCTAAATAAATTTTATTTCACCTTGTGATCAATGCGTTCCAAAAAATTCAACGTGAACGGAATCACTTCAATGTATTTTTATACGCTAAATGTATACGCTACGTAACGCTACGTAAAAATGTATTTTTATACGCTATAAGTTTATAGCGTATAAAAATACATTTTTAATACAATTTTGCGAGTGTCATTACTTTGCAGAACGAGCATTAAAATATTTAACGCTGTTGAATATGAAAATGACGTCAAATTTTATATAATACGCTGGATGAGAGAGATTTTTATTAAATTACGAGACTTACAGCTTACGAGTTCCGCTCGCTCGCTCAAACAATGCATCATTTTTAATAGTCGGCAGAGCTATTAGTGCTACGGCGACTGCTACGGCGTAGTACGTTCGTAGCGGTTGCCTATCGTTGCTCGCTTTGGCCTCTAATAATTGTAGCTATAGATCTTATTTTCTTTTCGGTTCGTTTGTATGACACTTGTGTCTCCGTATGAGGTAACGATTAGAAGCAATATTTATTTATTATCATAGTAATAATGTTACTGTTGTTTACTTTAGAAATCATATAAGGATACTAATAAATATAATCAGTATTTTTTAAGATTGGAATTGCGGGTTGAATGTATTTAATGTATGTAGGCTATTTTGTCTTGTTCCTATTTACAATTTAAAAAAAACCATCCTTCCAACCTCTTTCCCAATACTAGATATACATTTTTACTTCTCTCTAATTTACGTAACGGTACCATTAAAAATTGCGAATGATTTTGTGCCGAAGCTCTGGTTTTACGATCATCATATTGTGCTTTTAATGTTGTATTTTTATTGTCATTACTCGTAATTACTAATGTACTGTGTATCATTAATCGTAATATTATTGTTATCTCACACTGTAAATAATGATTTGATTTCTAAAAGTAACAAATTGAAAATTTTTACGAACATCCATTATCAACGATATTGCGATCTGAGTGAACTAAAGTAAGTGAAGTAAAGTGTTTTGATTAATCATTAAATTTAAAACACAATATAAATGTGTAATAGATCAATCAAAGATCACGGTGCGCTGTTAAAAAGCACGCGGCAAGGCAATAGGAGGGTGATATTGGGACACGCCACCCAAGCGAGTTGTACACCAGTGAACATAACCCAATTTTGGTAAGTTCACGTATCAAATTTGTTGCTAATCGTTTCCATAAAAATACACCGTTAATCGGTCGAACCGAGTCGAAATCCACACGTGATCCGAACACGCTAACGTTACGTAAGAAACGCAGGGGCGAGTCTACCGTGCAGTCGCCATAACAACGCACATCAAACAGCCCCACGGACGAGTACTACATAATAAACAACACTATATTATAAATACGAACATTCAACATCCATGCCCGCGAACACCGCCAGTCGTACGATAAGCGTAATAATACGCAACGGCTACCGTACGCTACGTGCGTATTATGTTGTGTACGGTAAACCAAACGCAATCATAATATCATACCACGCGGTACTCACTGGAGCGGCTTTAATGAAACGACAAATGGAATTCTACGTTTGATTTTCGAATAATAATTCAAATAAAGATCGTATTGGATACGATGTTCCATTCAACGTTTGAATAGTGTTTTGTCGCTCATCAAAATATAGGTTTCACGAAATGTTCATTTAGCTTATATTTCATGTTTTTTTTGTAGGAGTTTGAATAATAAATGCTAATCGAGATATAATAATACGATGAAGCATGATAGCACACTTGAGTACGTTACGACATCAATGCTATTACTAAATATCACTAATTTACATATCGTTTTATCATTCTATAACCACAGGCTCTAAACTAAATAGTTCCTAGGGTGGGACGTGGATTTGGAAAATTAACAAGCAAATAATTTTGATAAGATCATTGGTTACATAAAAATATTCATCGTTTATTTTATTTTAATTGAGATATGTACAATTTAAGCTGACAACGAAGCCATATCCACGTCAGGGGCATGCAAGGTTTGTGCGGGCGAGCTTACCGTTGGCATCAGCTGATCTGTACTTCGAACTCTGGTCACCTTGTTTTTGTATATCAGCTTCTTGAGCGCCCGCTCCACCGGCTGGTTCCATCTCATGAACATAACGTATGCGCCGTACAACGAGAAGAGCACGAGCGCCTCCTGCCAGTATATCACGTTATCACGGAAGCAGTATATCAGCACCATGAGGCTGATCGAGTAGAAGGTACAGTCACGGAACAGCGGCCACCAGGTGAGCGACAGCGTGGTGCGCGAGAACAGCGCGCATGCACCGATCACGAACAGGATGTTGAACACCGCCGAGCCCACGATCGTCCCGATGCCCACGTCGTCGAACGATACGAATACGCCGATGATGGAGGTGAACAGTTCCGGCGCGGAGCCTCCTGCCGCCATGAACGTGGCGCCGGCCACGTCGTCGCGGATCGCGAGCCGCTCGATGATCACGTCCAGCGATGGTACGAAGAACTCGTCGCAGACTATCGCGAGGGCCACGAACATGTATCCCATGCCTATCACGTGGAGGAACACGGCTCCGGAGCGGCGCTGCTCCTCGGTGAACAGGTCTGTGGGGAACAGCGGGGCCTTCTCCTCGAGGCTGAGGGTGGGCTCTGGCGAGGTGAAGTCGGTGGCGTTGGGGTCGCCGGCCCGCGCCGCCGCCAGCAGCGCCAGCAGCAGCGCGCCACCCATCCCGCGCTCCCGGGGGCTGAGAGCACACTGCCGACCGACACACGACGCGTGCCGATCGCTATCGAAATGGAACCAGCTCCGGAATTCGATCGCTCTACTTGATATCGTTCATTCGAGTCACTCGCTCTGCTATCGAATCGAATTCAAAATCATTTTTGTTTTAATTAAAACGAAATTGTTCTCCTCTTTTAACAATACGTTTAAGGTTTCTAGTGTCTATAAACTGGGAAAACAGCTATTCAAAACAATTATTTAAAAAAAAATATATAGCTTTAAACGCACGAAATTTACTAAATCATGACTGAAACTGTGCAAATAAATCACGTTGAAACATTCATTACGCCTCTCCAAACATATTCTCTAACAAGCATTCGTTGAAAAGGGCTTAGTTACTTCGAAAAAATAATAAACAGACGTTTCTGTTTGGTTTTCTATTCGATTGTGCCCAACTCGGAAACATCGCCAATCGATGGGCAGGGGCGCGTCTATGCGGCCCCCCTCGCGTCCGCTCGATAGCACCGCACTGCGCCGCGCCGCCGCCGCCCGCACCACCACGGACAACACAACTAACCAGTTGTAGTACTACATACTACATATCCGAATATTTAACAACATTGTGCTTTACACGTATATAAAATAATATAATAATACGCCTGCATTTCTCAGAAGGGGCAGGCAGAGCAGTGTAATACTCCCATGTTCCACCTCATGCATGTTATAGTATTTCTTTTGTAACAAACGATGAGCCTATTGTTATATACCGGGCAAAAATCTAGATTCCGAGCTACTATTATAAATTTTAAGATACAAAAACGCAATAGTACCCACTAGGATATGATATTTATTGACTAGTTCGTTGGTTTAGTTGTTGTGAGGGCAACTGCTGATCGAGATGTTCTAGGTTCGATCCAATAATGTATTATCAACAATTTAATATAAAAAAAATATACCCTCATAACAAGCATATCCTGTTTTGCAATTTAAAGAGCAATTACCTGTTGTAAATTAATGTAATGGTATCTTTATGAAAACAACCTTGTTGCGACATACATTCACCAAATAACTTTTAATTACTCCCAATTTAAAATATTTGTATCAAGGTGACATTAGTGAAGCGTGGAGTAACGTAACTAGGTATATGGAATTCTAGAAGTCACTGTATGTGCTACCGGATATATGTATATTGATAGATATGTATTATTAATGAATGTTAACACGACGTTTTAAGAAATGACTATTATAGTATGATAATCTATCTATATTAGGACAACATAAGATTTTTCTTACTGAGATTAATGACCATTTATAATATTTATATTTAATAATCAAGAAATTCAGTAATATGTAGTAGTCCTCACGACACAACTAACTTTGATTTTTATAATAACTTACATTTAGAAAAAAATATATAAAATCAACACAGAACAATTTAATCGGAAACATAATATACAACGTAATTAATAAGAGGTATTAAATAAAAATTTCAAATATGTGAATAAAGACTAGTGCAATATACTTGAACGTCTGTACCTCACATTGTCTTTGACTTCTTGCATTGCCGTTGGATAGACATGTCTTACCCCTTACTATTACACCCAAGAATTATTGTTTTGAACTAACATTTTGCTCTAATTGAACGTACAAATACGTGCTCAAGGTCATATTAATTTCTATTATTTCTGGTTATGATATAAAAAAAAATTATGAACACCTCGTATGTACATTGAGGTCAGATTTTGTTTCTCTGGGTGTTTGTTCCGACTTCCGGTTATGTTCAAATGTTTAGGTCCCTATGAGAAATAGGTATATTTAAAAAAGTACGTAAATCGTACATATATGTATATGGTATTTTATCAAAATTTCAAAAATGGGAATATTTGTGTATGTAATTAGATAGTTCTACGTTGAAATTCCTAGTTCGTGACCTGTACAGTGCTTCGAAATGCAACATTCTAACATCACGCATTTATTTCCACGAAGAGATAGACAGAGGAGTATAGGACCTATTCCCAAATATTGCCCACGTTGTTTCACGTTCTAAGGAATAGTAGATGAGCTATTGCCATATGCCATACACGGGTCCAGATCGTTATACTATTGGGTATTTTACATTAGAAAAACCAATATTACTCTGCACGATCCAGGGATCAAACTTGAGGGCCTCCTGTTTAGCAGTTGCGTTCACAGCCTCTAGTCCAAAAGGGTAGTGAATTATTTGTGTTTTATAGGGTATAGGGTAATATACATATGCATATAGGTTAAACCACCCGATAGTCAGCCCTGCTCCAGTACTCAGCCTTTTACAGATTAATTGTCTTATGATTAATGTCTAAAATCGTATAGGCTTGTAATAACAATTAATGGTTTTGGAAATGCGTCATAAAATGGGTTAAAAATCTGTAATCATTAAATATGAAGAACCTGCCTTAATTTTTTCGTCAATTCTCTTTAAACCTGATGATTGTTTTAATAGCATCTATAACATTGTTCTTCAAGAAAACAGACTTTAGGCATATATGAAAAATTTATCGCTTAGATAACACATGCCGGATGCGGCAAGCCGAGGACAGGGCGCGATGGCGCTCATTGGGGGAGAACTGTCCAGCATTGGGCTTAGGTAGGCTGAAGATCATAATGATATTGACATCGGTTAGGAATATTCAGTCATTCTTAAGTTTCAATGTAGAGTTAATCAGGAGAACACTCAAAAATATATCTAAAAGTAAAGCTGCAGTTACTAAAATAATTCAAAAATGGTCTGGGACTGTCACAGGTCATTGAATGTTTGGGAATTACTTGACAAACAGTCGTGTTATGATGCTTTTTACTTTGATACTCTTATATCTGAATATGTGTAAAGTTGGTCACTGTAATATTAATTTTAATATAATTGAGAATGTTTATCATAAAATAGCCTTATTAATTTATTTAATTGGAAAGCTTTATAAACAACTTTTCAAACATTAATTCTTGATGTTATCTACCGCAATAAACATAAACTATAGCCATCGAAAATTTCAATTATCTCTAAACTGCTGACATCTGGGTGGTTTACCCTATTGTAACATCACGCCCATATCTTTAAATATTTCTACCTCACCTTCAAAATAATAAACAATAATTATTTCTTAAAAAGGTTTTTGAAATACATAGATATGTAATGGATATTCCTATCTTGATATTCCTCGTAGTAGCTCAGAGTTAGGATTCGTGCCTGGCGTACGCCAATAGGCTTAGGTACACATAATACCTACATGGTGCCGTACAAGATAACTGGTGAAACGTGCACACTACTACACTTCCCTGCCTACCTCTTCTACGGTGTTCAGTTCGTGATATTCAGTTTTTTTATGCTATAAAATTTTAACTAATTGAAAAATATCACTTTTAAAAATGAAAAAAAAAAAATGTTATCGAAAGTTATTTCAGCTCCTGAAAAGTACGTTGCTTCCAACCGGCTTCAAAAGACCTAGATATTTCATGAAACTGGAACGTTTACGAGCCGCGCTATTTGTGTGCAATCTTGCATTTCTTCGCATTCTCTATCACGTACATAAAATCCATTAATTACAAGGACGTCGCTCGGCTACTGGCATTCTTCGAGATATGTTGGAAGCGTGATGTATAACTACATATCGTACATATAAATAGTTATGTTTATTAAGGTCACTGTTTAAAGAATAAGTTCCGTGACTTTATTTTATAAATTTATCGCATGTGAATTTTGTTAGGTGAGACTTTAAGAAATGCAGTTTTAAAAACACAACATTGTCGGTATGAGAATATTTTGACCAATAATTAATTGATACTTATTTGACAAATAATAATTCAACATCATGATTATTAGATACATATCAATTTTTTTCCATTTTTTACTGTTTTCGATGATGTTGATGACGACAATGTAGATAGTATTATTATAATTATACTAATTTAGCATTAATAGGTTTACTACCTATTCTATTGTGGGACGTGAACATAGCTGGTGAAAGAAATAGAGTGAAGTACACTCTTCTGCTTTTGGGGATTACAGGCGTGAAGCTATGTGGAATTGTCTAATTATGTTCTAAATACGGCTTCCATATCGATGGATTTCCAGGAGAAATGTGGTTAATAGCGATTATTGGTTTTTGTCCAGTTGGAGACGTAAATATTGACACTAATACCTGTTAGTAAAATAGTCATTTCGATTTTTGCTTCAGTCCCATTTTAGATGATAGATACGTCATTCTTTTCGAACTTGTTACTTTGCTTGTATTGGAATAAAACTTAATTTTAATACTTACGTCAGTTTAAAAGCATTGATTTGGCTTATAGTAACAGGTTACTACGAAAGTGTTTTGATTTTTGATGAATTCAAAAACCTTGTGGAAATAAGCCATTTGCTTGCTGATTGATTTGGTTTAGAAGTTTTACTATTACATTTAAAATATTTTGAAAACTTTCAAGTAGGTACCATCAAGCGAATAATATTGTACAATATTGAATTATTTTGGTTATTTGTATTTATTACTCTACGTGATCCACACCGCACAGGTTAACTAAACCAATGACCTAAAAACATTGAATACACTGAAAGGAACAATTTTTTTTAATTTTGTGAAGTCATGCAATTTCTTTTCATTTCAAAACTTTCCCGCCAAACATTCTCTTTTTAAAACTTATTCTTTGAAGCAAACAAATCATAGCATTATTGCCATATGTAAATAAAAACCAAGTTAAGTAAAGTGTTTTATGACAACAACGCGTAAGTTTTATTACTATTATAATTTTAGATAATCAGAAATTAGTTATACTATTTGTTATTTGCATATTAGTTATTTTATTACGTGTGAAAATATAAAAATCTATGATAATGCGATTTGGAGTGATGAATTCAAAGACAAACAGTTGGTGTCAAGTCACGCAAATGTCAAGTCGTTGACCGAGTTTCGAGCTGCGATATCACACGTAGGGTTTCTTTTAATGGGATATATCTATCAATTATAGATTTTTCGTGATAATTACATTAACAGCATAATTTATTGGTCGTTACCATGTGGCTCGACCAAGCGGACGGTTTTGCGGAGATATTCAAGGGGTATTTACCCTATTATTTATTAGTGGTTTTTCCTATTTTCATTATAATCTCTCCCGTTAACCCTGTAGCCGCTTCTCATGAGTTTTCAGTGTATAGAATGCAACAATACGACCTTCACACTGTTCCTCATGGTAAGTTTGAAAAAATAATCTTGCTCTCATTTATGATCCAGTAAAATATCAATGATATTTTACTGGACTTTTGAGGTTATGGTCATGGTTCATTATAAGATTTTCTTAGTTTTTGATTATAAAATTATGTATATTTTGGACAATGTCGCAAACTTGAATGTGGTATCAAGCTCAGTGCTTTGGAATTTAGTTAAATTCCTGAAACATCACAGCTCCTAAATAAATATACTTGCTACTTTTATCTCATAATTAAATAATCTTTAATTCTCTGTCTAATCTAATCTGCCTCGTTGGTCGAGTGGTTGCAAGTGTAACTGCCAACACGACTGGTTCAAATCCTGGGTCAGGTACCATTGGATTTCTCTAATTTAGAGTTTCTAGAAGTGACTGGGAATCTGGATCTTTACCTAGTACATGGCCATAGGCTCACCACCTATTCCATGGGACGTAAACATAACTGGTGAACTGCACGATAGTAAACTGTTATTATTTTTCTGCTTCAACACCAATATACTTAAATATTTTTGTGTTGCCAGTATTGTCACATTTTTATTGTAATTGAAAATTACTGTTACAATTAAATTATTGGCCTAGTCTTGCATTTCAATATTTATAGACATTGTCATTATATAGATGAATTTAAGCAATAATAATGCAGTCCATTTCAATCACTGAAAACTTTTCTGTGTAGTAGTTACACTTTTCCAATAAGACTCAAATTTGAATATTTGTGTCCCTTTTATCATCTGCATCTATCACATTTAAATGTAACATCACACTATAAGGAATTTCAAATTCAAAAAATCTAGTTGTTCACAACCCAGGTATTGAACTCAGGACCTCTTGGTCAGAAGCCACAATTACAATCACTTTACCTATTGGACATCTTAATTCATTTGGTCATTGTGTTACATGCAATAATTCTGTATTATTGACCTTTCTATTAAACTGTCATTCACTAATATTTTGGTCACATTGTTAGCTTCATTTTGCTTCATTATGTTAATTTTGTTGTTATTGATTTTGTTAGTAAAATGCCTTGCCTTCCAACTTTAATTTTCTGTGCTCAATTTTATGATAGGGTATATAAAAAAACTAGTTCTTTCTTAAACATTCAGAGTATTGGGCTCGGTCCTTATCAATATTCATATAAATCTCAAATCTGTAGTTGCTGTCTTTTTAACACGTTTTATATCTAGATTATTTTGGTGATGAGGTTGTTAAATAGAACACCTTCAGAGTCTGTTTCTAGGTTGACTTAGTGGGCTGAATAAATATTAGATGATGTGTAGATTAGGGAAG
>DWEE01000890.1:0-14914 GCA_018245755.1 Parelbella macleannani | reverse complement strand
GGTGAGTTTCTAAACAGAGAAAATTTTACAGCATCCGCACGTGTAAGACTCTTAAACGTATATGTGTGTTTAACGGAACCAGTTTACACATTTTATGAGAGAATTTTAATTACATGGTTCCATAACTATCGATGTAATTATGTTATTTGTTAAAGCCTATCAAAGTTATTTCCACTAGACGTCAATCCTACGGTTGGAAATGAATAATTCATTTGTCTAATGTTGCATAACTACTTTATAGACCGTATTGTGTTACGGACTCGGATCACATTACCTAGGGCTCCGTGCGCTGTCAGAGCGAATGGTAGCGCAGGTAAAATGAATACTGACCACTTTTACTGCAGGGAAAGTATCAAGATTGTTAGATCTATACTTATTATGTCTTACACGCGAGAAACTTATAGTGTTGAGTGTGTAGCGTGGTTGAACATATTGCGATCTAGAATACATATCACTCATTAGCGATTAGAGTGTAATATGTCAAAACAATGTCCTTAAAAAAAGAGCTCAGAAAGTATGACTTTAGACTATTCTATGATTTATAATATAACTGTTATAATAGTCAGAGAAAAAATATGATTCCAAACTTTCTAAGCTGTTTTCTGAAATATAGTGTTTTTGACCACTTACACTCTAGTCGCAAATGAGCGATACAATCGCACGTACCATATGTGTGCATACCTGACGTCACGACTATTCAGAGAAGGTGCAAACGCAGATTAAACATTTTCACTTGCTAGGGAGTAAAGCAAATTTCCTTCGCTCTTTCTCCATTCGTTAAAACCTTAAGATGAACATTAACATTAAAAATTAAGGTGTAATTTTCGTAGTTATAATTGTTTAATAATAATTTCTTTTAAATGTAATTGCAGAAGTGTTCAAATAATATTTAATGATAATAACAAATAATGATAGCTATTTGGGCACTTTACGTACGACAGTAATGAAGTCGTTACATTGGATTAGTCATACACGTAAGTTTCATAACTAAACGTGTAGGAAAGCGAGCGAGACTCATTTCGTCGCATGAATATTAATAAGATAGCCTTCAAATGCATTTAGGTCGTCCAGACCACACCGAAAGCCAGTTTAAGGCCTAAGGCGGTTACTAATGGTGCGTTTTGTACAGTACTATGACAACCAAAGATCTAGGTATTCCTTAGGAATCCTACACGTAATAATCTATCCTAACATGGTCCGAGTAAATTATCACAGGAAATACACATCCTTACTTGTTGATGCAGGCACGAGAAGATTTCCATGTTTTTTTACATTTGTTACGATTTCTATATATATATGTATATGTATCAAACGTATTTTGTATTAACAGATTCCGAGTCGCTACTAGAAATTCTAAATTAGAAAAATCCTATAGTATCTGACACGGGTTTAAACCCAGGACCTCCCGATTGGCAGTAGCGTTTGCAGCCACTCGACCGACGAGGCAATCAGTCTCTTTCTATCATATAGCAAATGTGAATTCTACAGCAAATAGAGGTTAAATTCCACTGTCCTCCTTCATATATCTTTTCTTATTCATAATCTGTTGAATGAAAATCGTTGCCAGTATTTATCGGAAACCAGACGGTATTATTGTCAAATACAATGTTATTTTTACTCGAAAAATCTGAACGAAAATATTATGTATTCGTGTATATACATATGTATGTGTACTGTATGTCAATTATTTCCGTCACCGATCGAATGTTATGAAAATCGCAAGATGTTTATTTAAAACATATCTGTTGTTAAAACACACTTAATGTTTAAACTTCCAATAATCTCAAAACAAATTCCAAATTCATCATTGCGTATATAGTACGATGCACCGTCGACGTTGACCCGTTCAATGCTCGCGAACACCGTTATCGCCCAGTTTGATAACTAATAATTAATTAATAAAAACATTAAGTATTATAATTATACAAATATTCTAACGGCGTGTTAAATCCAAACCAATAAATGGCTGTTTAACGTGAAACGTAAAGTTTATATGTGAAGTCTGTAATTATGTTATACCGCTTGCACTATTACTTACTAACAGCTTATATTTAATCCGTTGCGCTCGAAAGTCTCAGCGTATGCGACGTCATACATTTTACCATTCCACTCACAAGAAATTATTCACAGATGCGGATATTATATACAAATATCACTGATCTCAAAGAGAACCTTTTAAAATATCGTTCATCGGAATAGTATCTTATTTGAAAACCGAATAGCATTTTTATCTGGTTTGTTTTGTTAACATACTAGCAGACGTCCTTAATGTCCTGGATCTTCTCTTGGAATTCGTCCACAGTTTATGATAAGAGTAAAGTCGGCATCAACATTAGGGGCTCAGTACTATTCGTTCTTAGGGTAATACCTTCGACTAACAATGCTCATTTAGTTATTGGAAGCAAGTTAGAAACAATAAAAAACTAATAATAATACCTTGGGACGCCTTTAAACACAGCCATCTGATTCCAAATAGGACTGTTTGTGCTGTGATAACCAGATATCTGATAAACGACGTATATAAATTTCTCCATACAAACTTGTATATACATAGATCACTATAATCCAAACACGGCACCTATTATTGTGCTACCAAGTAAATATATAATGTAGATGGGAATTGAACCCACAACCTTCCGCTTAACGGTGATGACCGGTAACCAAAATGACTGAACCAACAGGCAAATCAAACTAAAAACAAAACAAACCATAGTTCAAAGCCTAACCGCGACCCTTGCGCCGACACCATAAAAAACGACATTGAAAGTAATTCGGACCGAATGATCTTGATCCAAAAAATATCAGAGCGATATTAAAATCGTCAGTAATATTAAAAACATTAATATTTAGGCTGCACTAAGTGCCGAGCGCTCATTACGAATACTACACCGTCTGATCACTTTCGCTTGACCGCAATTTGTTTTGTTCGACCGAAAATTCTCATGAATGCATCCCACCCGCCGCCAGTCAAAACCCAACATTATAACAACGAAACAGAGTTCAAACCACCCACAAAATAATGCAGACATACAACAGTCATTGTAATTACAACCTTATCTTAAAGCAATAAAGTTTTAATACCAACAATTACGTTAAGGCACTGAAACTGGTGATAAAATATTTTCAATCTTATTACTTCTAAATAGAATACAGACAATTAAAAATTTCAACGCATCGTTAAGCAACCCTGCCAATCGACAATGAACCTTATTACAATGTGTTACAGTTAAAATTTGAATGTGTAATCTTTATGCTTCAGAGTCACGTCCCGTTGCTGTAACTTCAATCGTGCGGTTAGAAAGAGACGGTAACATTTTTACCGACTTTATATTACTTTGTGAGTTACGAAGATGTGATAGAGGTTTACGAAATGAAACCGAATATTTCTCAAGTTCAATTATTATAATTAAATTACAAAAATGACGGTCGGAAAAACAAACAAAGATAAAAACACGTGAACTGGTGAAGTTTGAGAATGATTTTGGAATTCCCCCTAGTGCTGGGTAGTTTCTCGAACCACTTGTACGACAAGTGACTTACCGACGGGTAACCCAATTGATGGTAAGCGGTCACATGTTATAGGTAAATAAATGGCATAATGTAAATTGTAAATGCTTTGTTACGTCAAAAAAAATTTTTTTTTGGTCTAATGTCGGTCTTTTAAAACCCTTCTATTACGAAACAAAATAATACAAATAATATTGTAGTTATCCTAATGGCGAGTAAAACATTCCATCTGTAACAATCTGATCGTAACAATCGAGAATAGAATACGTCTGCCCTATTATCGCGGTTTAATAAAAATAACTGTTTTATCGCTCGTCCTACATAATGTATCAGAATCATTGTTTAATAAGTAACATAAAAAAACATAATATCACGCCTGTAATCCCCGAAGGGATAGACAGAGAAGTGTAATAGGTACACTCCCACGATTTACCAGTTACCTTTACGTCCCATGCAATAGTTGCCATACACCGGGCACAGATCCATACTCCGAGTCACTACTAGAAATTCTAAATTAGAAAAATCCAATAGAACCCGACCAGCCTACCGATCGTCAGTCGCGCTTGCAACCACTCGACTTCTTAAATTACGTTAACATAATAAATAAAAATGTACCGCATAATAATTGGTGAAGTAAACCTATATTAACTTGTTTACGTACATTTTAAAATACTAATATTTTTATATAAATAATACGGTGAGACGTGGAAGCCTTTTACTCCAAACACGGTTACATCTATAATATCAATATATAATAGGTAAAAAACATAATACCTTATAATCAAACATAATTTGTTTCTATCGCGTGCCCCTATATCGCTTACGACCCATAGAGTCTCGATGTAGAGCTACGAATGCAACGCGTTATTTAATGACGTAGAGCGAAAGGCTGTACGTACTGTTTTCTATTAACAGCCTCCGCGCGCGCAAATTGACCCAGTTTCCTTTGAATCGCTCTACACCATTATAATGACTTCGTAATGACCCGAGACAGGGTACTGGTGTATTTATGAATAGGTTAAATGCTGTTTTTCGGTTATGGTGCAGAGCGCGTAATAACATTATTCAATGGTGAAAACGATTTTCGAAAATATTGCTGAATATACTGCGACTGCCTAGTTGGTCGAGTGTTTGCACGTGCGACTGCCGATCCTGGGTTAAAATCGCGGATCAGGTATTACTGGATTTTTCTAATTTTAAATTTCTATTAGTGACTCGAATAAACTCACCGCCTATTCCTTAAGACTTAAACGTAACTGGTGAAACGTTGGAGTGTACTACATTCCTCTGCCTACCTCTTCGGGGATTAAAGGCGTGGATGTTACGTTTGCTGAATATTTTTCTTTTGACAATTGTCAAGTTTAGTCTATGGTCTAAATACAGTCATACTAGACTAATCTTATGTCTAGCTCACCAGGTATGTTAATCATATAATATACATAACTCTCACTATTATGAGAAGTCAAGTTTACTAAGATTTGTTCCAAAACACTATTTTTATAAGATTAAAATCATTTGAATTACGTTTTGAACATGTAATGTACAGCTGTAAGGACACACAACACAAAAGAATTTCAATTTAAAGGTCACTTGTCATTTATAACGGATGCTTGAAAATATCAACTTAAATATGGCAACTATTTCTACCTTCGATCGACTTGACATTCTCTTAGCATATACCCATGGATATAAACATAATTTTAACTTTCTTGCTATCATAATTGTGATCATTATTGTGCATCACATCATGTACAAGGTAACTGGTGAGTAATAGATCTTTAATGAATGCTTACAGAATTAATGTAAGTGCTTGTTGCAACCATAGATATATTATATATATATAGAGTAGGGGGCCTGCCTAAAATGTGTCCATTCAAAAAAAAAGAGAAGGGAAATGAGGCTACATATCTCTCTGTCTTTTTCTACTCGCGCACGCACAGGTAGCGCTAGCGTGAGTCATGCGTCCGTAGTGAGATATAGATAGGGTATCGCGATCGTTTCTCTCTTTCTAACCGTCGGACGTTGCCGCTTACAGACTGCCGTAGGTCTTCGCTACTTTAAATATAATATCTCTATCGTTGTACCACAGGAAATATAAATGAATAATCTCGACTATATGCATAATTCATAATTAAATTAATAACACTTTTAATTGTTACACATAAAAACATGTGAAAATGTTCAAATTACCATTAGACAATTCGAATTTTCCCCAAGTTCACAAACACCATGAGAAAGCGTTTTTACCTGATTGTGTGAGTCAATTTAGTTTCATAAGTTGTTAATTAAAGTCATGCAAATAAAAACTATAGTAGTCACGCAATTAGTAAAAAAAAAAATTATAAGTACAATATTACCTACATCTACTATCTATGTAATATGATGTGACCTACTTCATCACCGTTTAACGGTTGATTTATAAAAAAAATGCGCAAAAGTCAAGTCAAAATGCACAGACATTGAGTTTTAGCGAAATCGCACGCTGTATTGAAACCTAAACAAACTGACACAGAGTTTCTTTTACATAAATATAATATGCAGTGAAATGTTCAAACCCGCACTTATCCAGCATGGAAGACTTACTAAAATTAAAATTATTAGACCTAACAACTTTGAAAATAAAATAGTGTTCGACAACTTTATGATAAAAACGATTGATGGCAACGATGGTGATGGTGATGAAAATTACAAAGATGATGAAGGTGATAAAGATGATGATGATAATGACGCTGAACAAGACGATGCCGTTGATAGTGATAATGAAGGTTATAATGAAATACAATGAACGTCTTCACTGAAACAAAATTCATACAAACATCCTCTTGCTCTAACAGTATATAGACGAGATGATGCAATTGGGTAGTCAACAAGATTGCATTATAGTTAGTGAGTTGCACTTCGTAAATGTGCAACCGCTGAGCCTCTCACTATACTTAGCACATTGATGTATTATTAGTGATTAATGCATCTTTATAACGATGTATTCATACCGATCATCATTGTCAAGCATCGTCATCGATTGTGGCGCAAGTTGCCAGCTCAAAGACATTTAAAGAATATTGCCATTATAAAAACTTTTATTATTGTACTGTGGGACACCCGTTATTATGTTAAAATGAAAAGAGCTAAAGTTGTAGTCTACTACCCTTGTGTAGTGCGAATTGGCAAACGTCAACGCATTTTTGTAATGTTAGGTTATTTAGCTGATAAATGGAATGATGATCACCATAATAATAATAATAAAAATTATTATGGTGATCGACCATTCCTTATTAGATGGTATTAGGAAATTTTGAAAAATTCTACGAAGGAAAAGTAAGTTAGCATGACACGTAATTTGTATAACAGGGCTTCCAGACGATAGCCGCACAACGGTATGGAAACTTAACCCATGGCCCAACACCATACTTGGCTAAAGAGCCGCTGTGGATACCGCTGCTTGCTGGAACGATTCGAACATTCCAGAATATTCCCCAATGAATTTTAAATAGCTTTTGTTTTGTGTAGGTTAAATCGATTATTGTAACGTACAAAAGGAAAATTGGAATACAACAAAAACCTAATAATCTGGTTTTTCGAAGAACTGTAGGACTGTTTGAAACTTGAGGATATCCTTTATTACTTCTTCAAAAATATTCTCTACTTTAGCACTAGGGGAAATGTTCAATATTCTTGCATTTTTAAGGAAATCGTTGGGTTTCATGGGATTATACCACTAATGTCTTTGGTGCCTACCAATGCATCAAGACTGCTGCTTTTGTATTGTGGATTCCCATCTAGCATTTCCCGTTACTAGAATATTATATTTAAAACCGTTATTTCACGACAGCCACTTGTGATCGATGCCAAACGATCTTTACTCTCTTTACTGAAAAAATAGTAGAACGTAGTACGTACGTAGGATAAACGTAACTGGTGAAACTTGCGAGTATACTATGCTCCTCTACCTACCGCTTCGGGGATTACAGGCGAGGTGTTAGGTTTTTTTTATATTCTCGAATATACACCTACTTAGGACCGTTGGACCAAAGATCTTAATAAGGCAAGTGGCAGTGACTCATGAGACTTACCAAGACCTGTGACACTCCTTGAAATTGATCCAGCAGTAGACCAACAATGGCTTACGTGATGATAGCCATTCAGGTGCGATCCGTGCTGACTTAGCAACGTGCACCAAATAAAGGTATTTCCACATACGAGCGGTTTATAGTGTTATGAGTAACAAGGTGATGTAAACCGGCCTCATAATAGCACGTTCAGAGTTACCGCCTCCGTGCGAAACGTGTATAAACGTAACTTTGTATAACATTAGCATTCTGTGCTCTAGCGGCGTTTTATAACTTAATGTCATGGCTGCGACATTTATTGCGGCTGTAGACATTGGCTGGCCTATTGGTCCAATGGTTAGTATCTGAATGTTATACTATGGGTTGTGGGTTCGCTTCTATTCAAAATATTTTGAGAGACCTCGATACAACTTCCGTTCGTTTACTGTCCTCAAGCCAGCACACAGCAATGTAGATAGTTCCTCATAGCGATATGACAAACAAGAGTAATAGTTACGTAGACTAAACCGTAAAACAAGTGTTTTACCGCGAACTTCACTAATAATATTAAAAGTGTATCTACGCTAACCAAATTTTAATTAACCTTGACATTATTTAATTAATCGCGTGTGATACATTAAACTAAGGGGGATACAAGGGTGTATTTAATGCTGAATTGTAATCTCTCCCACTCGACCCTGGCTGATGGAAAGAGAGTCTATGGTACTTTAATAAACTTTGTAATTGCAAGCAACGTGTTCCGTTAATAAAAAACAACCCCATGCAATTCGTGGTCCACATTAACTAAATCGAGTAGTGTAGAAGCAGATGGCGCTTTTAACAACTTCCTCCCAACGTGTCACTTCCGTTTTCTAACATTTTTATTCTGTTTACATCTGTTGGCGCAGATTATAAAATATACGTACATCCTATGGTGTCATAATAATATTGTGTACCACTTGGATAGGTCTGAAACAAGCCGAGCAATCCCGAAAAACATATGTAACTTAAGTCCGGTGAATAAAACAATCTTATATGTATGTAGCTTAGTCCTGTATACCGTTTAATCGTGTACGTAGATACTCACGTAACTTTTTAAAGAATGCATTGATCGTTTGATTAATTATATACTCCTATGTATGTACGAGTATCGGGGTAGCTCACGTGTGTTTGTCGGGCTATCATATCAAATTATATGTACACGAGACATATAATAGTGAAATATTGATCGTTTCAATATCCTTTAACCGTTTCAGATCAGCTCAGAATAGTTTCTGACCATCTATGTAGAACGAAGGCATTAAGCAGGTAAAGCTACAATGAGGTATAGTAAGGTCCGGTTAAGTGGGCGGGGCTGGTGAGCTCGTGAGTCAGCATGACATCAACGCTTAGTCACCGAGGCTGTTGAGGCTGCTGTGAACGAGGTGGTTTACCGCTGGGACGAGTTGTGTCAACACAACCTTTTGCCGATGACGTTCAATAACATCGAAAGATGCATTCATAAGTAATTGTTAGCAATAGAAGTAGACCATTAGGAGAAAGAAGATTTATATTTATCTTGAAAAGTACGATATTTTTTTTTCGTTTTTTTATTTTATGCCTACCGCGACGTTTCGGTTCCAATAAACGGTATATAAATAAATTAAAACGAGACACACAGTCATTATCAAGTCTTTTGTCATTCTGTTCTTGGTCTCCTAATTGAGAAAAATTAAGGCCATAGTCGGACAGGCTGGCCGAATGCTGGGTAGGCTGTCTTGTGGTACTTTAGATACAATTGTGACATCACTCCGAACTATAATATATAAATGATGATATCATTAAAATATCTACAACGTTAACGTCATACTTAAATATCCCCATATAATTGTTACACTCGTAGGTATATACATGTATGTTACTCATACCCTTTTCATTTTTTAATTTCCCCTTTATAATTAAAATTATACCACCAGGGTATAATAAAACACAACGTTTTAATATGAAAATGTAGCCGAAAACGAAGCGACATCACAAACGTTTTTGACAGAAACACAAAAGACAAAAATAAATGTAACTAGCGGCGTTAAAAACCCAGAATTGTGGCGCCATTTTTGGCATCAGCCCCGGAAGTGATGCACCGGGCGGAAGCTGCACGGAGCTTTTATCTCGAAAGCTCCTTGAATAGCGCTTGAGTGCGCAGCTTTTAATTATAATGAAGTAGCTGGCTGTTGAGTAAAATGATGGGCGGCTGTTTTATGGAGTGAGTTTTTTGTACTGCTGAGCAGTTAGTGAAAAATGAAAATTTTGTTCGCGTGTGTTAATTGTTAGTATCCGACGAGCTGAAGATCGTGTTTAGTGGCGTGCTATTAGAGAGGCCTATGTCCAGCAGTGGACGGAATAGGCTGATGATGTATGTATTAATTCAGTGAATGATTTTATTAATAGATTAAAATTACCTTTTAAGGTAAGTTTTATCGACCTCAGCGCTACTACATATAATTAACCCCATATAGCGTCTTTAGAAGTACTACTGTTGAAATTTATGTTGTATACTTTTGAATTTAAAAATCGTGTAAAATAGCAATAGTTTACCCCGATCGAATACATTATACCCTCCACACACAATCGCAACTTTTATTATATTTATAAATGTTTCCTGCATCATATTATGAGAGATATGAGTATAATTTAAATAGATATATGTACATGTAATTTCATCGATCGCATACGAGTTATTCGAATCCAACCTCTCCTGGAATATCAACTGATATCTAAACGATTATTGCCATGCATCTATAAATAACAAAACTGAAAGGACATCAATTGCAGCTGTCGTAACTTTAAATACAATACATTTTAAACACAGTTCCTAACATGGTGTTTATCCAACGACACACACGTAACAATTTAATTAATATGTAACAATGCAATCGAATGTTTATGCTGTAAACATAACAGAAATGATAAAAACTACACATCAGCTGTCACCAGCGCTCTCAAGGTGCTCAGTTGACATTTGACGCGATGTCTCCAACCAGCTGGCGATCTGTGGCGTCCTGTACCGAAATATATCTACAAGGTTCTCCGAATCCATTCTAAAAATTGTGTTTTTATTCGTTCTTTATCGCTTCAAAATACATCAGACGACATTCAGCGGACATATATTGAATTGCAGTGTAAAATGTTACGGGAAGGATTAATATATTGTGATTAAATTCTGTATCTGTTTAACTCGTTTGTCTTCAGTCTCCGCTACGTTGAACGCGAGTTTACTAATAAGGACTTCAGTTAAGCCGTTAGTCGGACTATTTCGAATAAACACATGGGACCTGAAACGGTACATCATTTAATCATGTGTCAATTTCTTCAAATTGCGAACGTGTAGGTTCTTTGATGTAGGTGTGTTACATTATGTATAACCATAACATAATATAATGCCCGTATTTCGATAGGGATAAGCAGTAGAGTGTAGTACTTGCACTTTTTACAAATCATGTTATATGTACAATGAAAATTATTATCGTATTTAAAGGTTCAAAATGTTTAAAAGCAAATACATTACATATATTAGGTATTTTATTACGGAACTCTCTTAGCCGGAGCCCCACTCGCGCTTGGCTATCTTTTTTCTCAAACGCCGATCCAATTTCTCAACACTTACCCCAGTAACGGTATCACTAATCTACCCTACGATGTTGCTAGGTTCTGGGTAGAAAACAATGAAATTCCATATTTAAAAAGTGACCGATCGTCAGATCAATAAAAGGACAAATAAAAGCGTTAAATAATTGTCCTTTAAGGGCAACAGTAGGTTTATATAATCATTTAGTTATTATAATTGATAAGGGTTTATAAGGAATGAAATACAATATCTGTGTTTGAAATTTGCCTAGTAAAGGTTAGGAGCATTGAGGTGAATTCATCATCATCATCAGCGCGTATAAGTCCACTGCTAGACATAAATCTCCTCTAAGGAGTTTTTGCCCATAATCCCACACTGATCATGCGAGTTGGCGATCGCAGGGCACGGCTCAAACCGCCTACGCTGTTGTCCGTCAACAGTCAGAACAAAAATGAGATATTTAGACCTAACATATTGCTGTGAAAACCGATGGAGAAAAACTTTGGGTGACCATACTGTACCAGAGTTCTAGATCTTAACCATTACCATCTCATCATAATCTTTACAAATTAGTGGTACATATTACATGAGAACTACCTATGCGAGAACGGGAGAATCGTGAAACGGTAATGTTAATTTTGCAATTATACATTCTTAGACACACACTAAGGCTCTAGTCGGTATATCTACACACACACATACATACATATGAGTTAAAACAAGCGCCGAATTAATTGAATAAGACTCGGTAATTTCTTTGCGAGTGAAACTATCAAGTTTTCTTGTCATTGTTTCATGCATAAGTTGTATCAGAGCTGTCTAGATATTGTTACTGACTGGTGTATAAGATCTATTGCTTAGTGAAGCTGGCTGCTGCTACAGAAGGTGTGGGATCGATGGGTTCAATTCCCACTCAAACCAAATGATTTAGTTATGAATATGGCTATTTGTTCTGTGTGTATGTATAAAAACATCTATGTAAATATGTTGACATATGTAGTCCATCAGCTGTCTAGTTGCCATAGAAAAAGTTGGACGAGACGTAAATATAGGTGTAGGTATATAAACTTTAGATGATATAAAACCTATTTCAATTAGTATGCACAATGGATATCTATTAACATACAATTAGTCTGTCTGTCCTTGATGCACGTATCTGGTTGGTACTAAGGGGAAGATCAATTTGTGATATTCCATAGCATTAGTATTTGAATCATGAATATTGAAGTTGATTTAGCATCTTTGTTAATTTTACGAATGTTAATTTGAGTAGTCTGCCTTTAATATTCACGACCTCTAAAATAAAATTAAACATAACATCACGCCTGAATTTCCACGAAGAGGTAGACAAAGAAACGAAATTAGGTATCTATCTAATATGAAGTAACGTCAAATGCATATAACATACTTTATATACACATATTTAATGTGTTAGACATTCGGTTATGTCTATGTTAATTAATAAATCAGTGTTTCGTTATATAGTATTTATTATATATCACAATGCCCGATATCTTACAGTACAGGCAGAGAGTACCTAGTGCCAAATATCTCAATCCTTACAAACCTGACGTGATTTTTCTACACACATCACTCGTACACGATATTGATATGCATACATAAATATCTTTAAGCCAGGTCCTTTTCGGGGTCGGCAGATAGCAAGGAACGCGATATTCATAGTCTTTTACTACATTAGTTAATTATATAATATAGAAGTCGCTATCCCAAATTACTACGTCACTCGAGAACCTTTCGAGTTAAACTTAAAATCGCAGACAATTTTTCCACAAAAGCCGATTAATCACGCTTCGAATTGGCACAGCCATTGATAATGACACGAAACGAAATTTAAAGAATAATCGTCTTTATTGTGCTTAATAATAAGTTTTAAAATGGTATAATTAGATTTACATGCTAAGACTGATTTGTAAACCGGATCTGCACGACCCAAGGTTAACGGACTTGCGAAACTGATTCTTTTATTAAATTTGATCATTGGTTTTATTTGTATTAGCGCCAAAACCTCTTTAAGCAGGACTCTACCGAACTGTTACCTTCGAATATCTCTACAAAAGAAAGTTAACATTACAGTTTCGCAGCCTCTAATATTGAATATTCTTTTTTCTGATCATTGGGTTTCTTTCTATCCTCAAACCCTCATTAAACATGAGGCTTTACTACAATGTTATATTTGGTATTTCTATAATAAAAAAGTAACATCGCGCCTGCAATCCCTGAAGCGGCAGGCTGGGAAGTGTAAGTGTAAAAAGACAGTTTATAACAATATTTTATAATTATGTATGTAACTACTCTGAGACTACAAAGTTTTCGATTCTCTGATGTTCAATGTCAGGGATATTTTATTATATTTTCCTCTAAACGATACTTTGTATAAGCGTTCTTACACTGACTCACTCTTGAATATTCATGAAGTGTGACCTATCCACAAAAAAATCATAAATATAAGCGTAAAAGTGAACAGAGGGAGAGCAAGTTAGAGATGTATGTGTTGGCCAGGGTAGGGGACTGTGGCCTAATCTGGAGAAGAGTATCAGATCCAGCAATGAAGAGATTAAAGAATGATGACGTAAACTGGTTTTCCATATGAATCGTCGCTATTGAAATTGAAGTCATTACAAATTGAACTGACCACTGCCTTTTCGTAGCAAATGGATGTTTGTTTATAAGAGAACTGTTTCGGGTCAAAATGGACACAACTGTGATCTTTTTGAGGTCTCAGCACCTTGGATTGAAGGTTGGGCCAATACAATCTTACCTCATTCAGCTCTACGTCGTTTTCCTGCTATCTGCTGTTTGATGTCATTTCTGAATTGTAAACATTGAAATTATATAGACACTGTTCAATGTTTCGTGACTATTTATACACATGATTATATATGTACCGGCTCATGTACGTTTTTCGGGATGACCCGGTTTCAGACTTGTTCGAGGTCATTCCTGGTGAGCTCCCGCCGTTTGCAGCGAGGTCACGTCGGAGCCTGAAATTTGTTGATCTTGAACATCTCGACCTACACCAGGTTTAACCCTCGAATTTTACAGGTTGTTAACACAATACAGACAAAAATATTGAGCAGATCGCGATAAGAAATATTACGACAAAATTATGTTGTACGAGTGCATTTTATCATACAAATAAACAATAAAGTTAAACATAATTAACCGTTGGCATTGTTGATACAATTACCCACAAGAAACTCATACATATGAACCTATGTAATAACAATATCAAGTAAATATGCAAGAAACAGGAAAAAAACCTAGACAGTGTGCCTACACCAAGATGAAATATACACTTCACGACTCCGTCACGCTCCATCGTCCATCAGATAGACAACTTTAGACTCCATGCACGAACTGAATGATAAAAATGAACGTGAACACGAAACACGAGCAGTCCGTCGCTGGAGGTTTTATATTGCATGCCGCGTCCACACTAAATAATTTAACTCTTTTTTACTGTACTATGTTACAAAATTGAATGGAATCAAGTTACAGGAACACAAACTTAAAAATATATATTCGTAAATTGCGGCTTGGCAAATGTAGCCAAACTCTATACATGTATTGTAACTTGTAAGAGGCTAATGAATCCATAGTGCCCCGACTGGAATTAAAATGAATTGCTAGTTAGAAAGACACCGTAAAAGAAAGCAAATATTCAAATTCAAATGTCATTTATTCAAAATTGGTTCAATAGAACACTTTTTGCACGTCAAAATGAAACTACCACCGC
>DWEE01000889.1:0-14914 GCA_018245755.1 Parelbella macleannani | reverse complement strand
CATTCAACAAAAATATCCGAATTGTATGTACATATTATACGCACTGCATTAATCACAAAATGTTCGACGATCGATTACACTGCGAATACAAATATTGACAACCGATTACACCGCCACGTAACACTCGGCGCGGCAACAATTGTTTATTTTTATTTACAAACTAACGAACGAATGGAAGAACGCTCGTTACAGTGAATCATGTCATGTTTTAATCACGCAACGCGTTCAATTTAAAACAAATAAGAAAACAAACTCGCACGACTTGTGCCGCTCGAATAAGATTTTTTGTTTGGAAAGGGCAGTACCTCATTTATAAGAGTCAAATATATGTATATGATCGGTCAAAAAATATGTCAAGGTATAACTAAAGTAATGGTTTATTTTCAGTAGGTATTGTTAGAATGTAAATATTGTCCATATAAAAGAAGGATTACCATCGCTTTGGCAATTAGACATACTGGCATCTTAGGCACTGGAAAACTAAAATGGAGTTTCCTTCGCCGCTTCTTCTCTATAGCGAGGCATCTTCTGAAGCGGTGGTAGTTTCATTTTGACGTACAAACAAAAAGTGTTCTAATGAACCAATTTTGAATAAATGATATTTGAATTTGAATTAAAAGACCCTATGTTTAATTATTCGCTCGTAGAATCAAATTTAAAAGGATATAAAATTAAACACAATACATAGAATATTAGCAGGTCCAATGCATATATTATACGAAGCAATGTAATTTAAAGCAAAACAGTATTAAGCCGCGCGAGCGACCGTGACCGGTTTGTAACTGCCGAATGAGGTAACACCCGAACATTTTCGGCGGAAACTTGTTACAGTAGCGGGGCCCCGAGATTTTTATTAAAGTTTTAATTCGCGCCATAAATCGGTCACGCGACCGTGTAACGGGCGGTTTTATTTAATCGTTATTGCATCGTTTCCAGTTAAATACTTTTATAATTAGGTTTACTGGCAGTGTTGACTCGTTTCAACCCTCGCGTGCCGATGCGTCGGGGATTTACGAGTGGCGGGTTAACGCGGCCGGGCACCTGTGAGATTGTTTAAAAACGAAAACAAACAAACGAACAACGGAGAGAGACAAAAAAAATAACCTTTTTTGTGTACGTTTTATTAGTCCGTGTATATTTTATCGGCGATCTTGACAATTGACCGGTTTTCGGTGGAATTACGACGTGGAACATTAGCGCGCGGTACCTACGGCCAACGTAATTTACGCAACGTCGATGCTTATCGTTAACGTCATCGAAATTCAATTAAAGCGAAATAAATTCATTTGTATACTTGTTGCAATCGAATATTTTTCTTATCGCCTCTGCTTGAAATGAGTTTTAAACAGTGCGTACAATCACAACCGGCGACCAACGTAAACAAAACGACATATAAAGTGACTGGCATAATGGCCAATACATACGGACACACATTTATATGCATAATAGCTAATACAAATACGCATAATTTTATTCATATTATTACATAATATAGCTCTGGTGGCAAGATCTTATTAGAATCTTCTCGAAGCCAAGAAGCCATTGTAGCCTACGATATTGGTTTTAAAACTCCACGAGACTACTCTATCGCTCTCAATTCTCAAATCTGTAAACACTAGTTTCTACCCTAAACAATAAACGATTATCACTATGCGTATAATATGAACAAATTAAATCATGCATAATTCATGACTGATGTTAATTAAAAGCTAATTACATAGCGATAAATAGATTAAAATTTGTATTTGCGATTTATAACTAACTGTTATAAACTGCTACAATCGATGTTTTGCGATCCCCAACCCGCATTCCCAGCGAGTTTATGAGCAAAAACCCTCTAAGTGAACCCACTCAGTAGTGGAGATAGACAGACTGATGATGATAAACTGCATTTTAGCATTAAAAATAACTAGAGAGATATAAATGTCAATATAGCTGTTGTGGCGATGTAATAGTAATAAAATACCGCCAATTCGGCGATGCAGCGTTATCGCAATCGCATCGCTCATCGCCAGAACTGTGCCATCGCAGTAAAGGGTTATTTATCACGCCATGCGATCACTCCCCACTCGTCCCACGTTCACTACGGGACGTCCTCAAATTTCCAACGTGATCTATGGTCACTAATACGTAGGACATCACCATCATACTTGTACTTAATATTTAAATCTAATATAATAAATAAAAAAATATTAAACAATTGGAATAAAGTTATATCCACTTATGTGAACATAAAGTTTAGACCGTTTGTCTCGAACATATTTCCATATTTCAAACATATCCCTTCTAATCATCCCATTTTAACAATAAACTAGGCAGACCATATCCTTGCCCCAGAAACATATAACATATCAAAGAGCTGACGATTTTGGGAAAAACAGAAACGTCTCCTTTCAAAACACTACGTATGGTTACCTTACTCATGTCATAACGTTAATTTTATCATCACGGCGTGCTGTGGACAGTTAGTGTTATCAGTACTTTCTGCTATAAATCGACAGCAAATATAATATTATTATTTGATGCATTTGGTAATAATATTTTGTGGCAACGCGCACTCATGCAAACATATGTAGGTACACGTATGCACACACACACCGCCGTCTGATCTCAAACTAGGGGGAGCTTGTAGTATGGTATCCAGATAATCTACAAACATACATACATATATTTCTGAACACACTAATGTAAATATTTTAACGTCTTGTATCCAGACACCAAGCGAACCATCGCGTCTTCCAGGTCAACACGCGTGCACTTGTTCAGTTATAAGTATCTGTTTATTACAAATCAATTATAAGTACCTATCTGGTTATTACAATAATAATTTGTATTAAATAAATTGAATGTGTTGTTATATATAGCAATGTTAGCCTAACAATATTCACGTACCATAAATGTACGATAACACATTAGTTCCATCATAATACCTAATATACATATATCAACATACATATATACACATATGCAGGTTGCCTATTAGTAGCTCGGAGACTGAATGTGTGCACGTTATATGTCACTAGACCGAACCCCAATCCATAGTGGGACCTATAACATTACATGTAAAGGGTGGGAGTGTACTACACACCTCTGTCTACCTCTTCGGGGAAATACAAGCTTGATGCTACGTAGATACATTAGATATACTCAATCTATATCAAACGGCCGAACGGCAGCGATGCGCGAAGCTCGCCGAGCGGTCACTAAATCATTCCGTGTTAGCTCAACCACTAAATTAGATCGTCGCCCAATGAAAAGATTGTCCCTCTCTCGCACCGATATTGCTGTGGATCGCTGTTCGTGCAACGTTTTATATTTTTTACAATCATGTTCTCTATATTCTGTGATATAAAACGTCCAATTGAAATGAATTATGATAATTTTAATTGAAAGAGTTCTGTGTAAGTTTAATTGAATTCAAACATATAGATAATGTACAATACAATAGATCGTAATAGTTGATAGTATTATCGGTATTAACGCGGAGTCCAAAGTCTCCAGAAACTAGAATGTATGTTGAAGAGAGTGATAAATGTAGAATAAGCGTAGCAGGTCTGTTGGGACAGAATATTTGGCACTCGATGTGCACTGTCTACCCCATAAGCGACCTGGCATGACAGTATAATAATAAATAATAGTATTAAGCGTCTCGCTATACGTCTGTGGACAACGACAACTCATTACTAGGCGGGTTTTATTCCCATTTCTCACTGTTCGATAACAAAAACTTATTCACTTAAATATATTTGTGTGTTCGTAAAACACAATTTCCTAAGTACTAATTCAACACACGCGTGTGTTGACGTCGCATTATGTACCAACTCAAAATTTATAATTCAATTTTGATCCTTGCAGTCGATAAGCGAATCCGTACCACGCGTTCGGCAAATCGATTCCGACATGATTCATACTCGAAAGTATTCATGAGAATGGAGGTTATTATTAAATTGTATACTTAGAATAGGTATAATTTTATATCTACATAGATATTCTATAATTAGTTCCAGCAGAACGGTAATAGGCTGCGAATGAAGACGATGATGATAATTAGTATAATTCAAAGGCTAGGCTAATAAACATTAAAAACAATAGGTGTAAATTTTGTAGTCAACAAAATAATACAATTCAAATTTTCAACTCACCATTTACACAGAGTTAACTGCAATATCTCTAAACACTGCAAAATCTTAAGATAGGTCAGGCCGAGCGTGTGCTAATGTAACTAAAGGACAGCTATACTACATATTATGTCTAATTACATTATTACGTATTTAGTGAGATAACGGTACACCTTTGATAATGAAAAACACAGGGTACGGATAATGCACCAGAAAAATGAGTTTTAAATATTTCGGAAAACGGTAGAGAACTTTCGGGAGTTTCATAGTAGGGTTCCCACAGGAGCCATGTTATGATGTGCAAGCACAAAATGCCGCAATGAACTTACTGAAGCGTTGGGGCGTTCTCATAATAAAAATGCAATTTTCCGCCCTCCATAGTCCACGAATTATTAAGTTCCACGACGGGAGCCTTCGTGACAGTGTACATACTTCAATTTGCAAACCTTAAACAACAAAATTGTATATTGTTACTCGTAAATGGCAAATTGGTTTCGGTATATTAAAGGATTAATCTATGCTTGACGAGGAGATATCCTCTTAAATAATGTTCAGAAACCAGAGCTACTTTAAGGTATATATCTATGAAAACTAGGTCGAAACAGTTGCTCAACTGAGAAGTCATGCCGTGAAATTTAGAGGGATCATCTAGTTAAACTTTTTTCGTTTTTCTCAGGGCAACGAACTCATTCCATATCTAATCTAGTGTTTATTATATACAACATCTTTTTATTATTGAATGAAACACTTATGTTATCAAATTGTTTCAAAACTATAAAAAAATGAGTACAGTAAATGAAAAAAAACTACATTAAGAAAGTATAAAAAAAAATAAACCGTATGATCCAATAGCGTGCATGACAGCATTGGCAGTATAATCGCAATAGCAATCGACTGACAGTATACAAAATTCGAACGCACGTGGAAAGCGAGGAAAAGAACGAAACGTCAACACGGATTGACGTCGGGCGGGAGTCGAACGGGAATCAATTTAAACTCGCCACTGGACGACAGCCAACTTCCAGTCCAGTAATTGTGTTTACCCAATCGCTCGGACCTCTGTTTGTTTTTTGGCCGTGCGATTCCGAAATTCTTTTGATGACCCAAAGCCGATGCTGACTTTAGTTAAAATATTTTTTAAACACGAATAAGCTACATCAACAACGGTCCTTTGTTTACTAATTATTTTTTTTTGTAAAAAAGATACAGTGAATTTTAAAACGTATTGACTATTAAACAATAGGCAATTATTATTCGATTATTTCCTTCTTTTTTCTTAAATTAAGGAGTACATTAATATCGCACTTCTTTTTGTTTTTTTTTCTGTTCTTAAATTAACATTAAGGTAATTTAGTGCCTACCACAACTCTTCATCATCATCAGGGTTGACTGGTAGAAAAAGCCAATTGGCATTAAGTCCGCCCTTTGTTAACAATAATAAAGAATAAAATAAATAAATATGTATGTATGTACATACATACGTTTTCTCAAGTCTATTTCCCATAGGAATAAGTACAGACAATATTACCAACTGACAGACTTCTTTCTTTGTTTGTACATCATAACATTGGGTTGGTAGAGGAGTGCAGTACTCCCACTTTTCACCAGTCATTTACACCGTAAATATTTTATATAAATATTCGTATTCATATATACATATACATGAACTATACCAGAATGTAACTCGAAATATTAATACTACTTAGACAGGCCAACGGCTCCAAGCAACTATTTAGTTTGTTGTTCTTTCTTGTATAGAATGAGATATGGAGACTGAAAACATATACAACTATAAATCCAATTATTATTCATTCTCTATTTGTCTTTCACTAAAAAAAAATATTAGTATCAAATTGAAAATTAAACGAGAGCATTAATATGTTTTGAAATTATATTTCCAAACATATTAATGGTCTTGTTTAGGGAAATTAGAAGGAAGTCAGTATCCAACAGCGGCATGAGTGCATTAAGGGATTGATGAACAAAAACGAAGCACGTCAAGTGTAAGGACAAAGGTATTTGGCATAAGGTTCTCTCTGTCCACCCCGTTAGTGACCAAGCACGATTATAATAAACAATGTATATTTCTATTAGCACAGCAACACAGCAGTATAGATAGAAATGTTAACGATTTCAAATAAAAGGCTAAATTAAAAGCAATACATACAACGACACAGTTGGTGTTCTAAAGTGTTGGATTACACGAACATTATTGACAAATACCTGTTATGGCGGGTGTACGATTGAATTAATGTTTTATGACCCGGTCATAAAATTGAATAACCAGTTCTCGTTGAATGGAGATATTTACGTTATGATCGTACCAGATCATGCAACCTGATGCTGGATAATTATATCCCGATAATTTAAATATGTCGCGTAATTGATAACCATTATTTATCTCTTTATCATAACATGTCAGATATTTCCTCGTATACAAACTGGTTTCATGTTGTAGAATTTAATATCAATATTAATGTTACTAACATAATATGTGACTGTTCGTATGTCTGTCAGTTACATTTTAAAATTCCATGAACATGTGGACATAGATTAATTCAGGAGGAATTACAATGACAATTATTTTTATTATTATACCCTTACGCCAAATCACTTATGATATACGCAGAGAGTAGTAAGTGCAAAATATCTTGATTCTTACAGACTCCTGTTCTTCAGGCTCCCGGGGCTCTGTGTCGATCAATATTCAATTATTAAAATTCCCCGTATTAACACGAAGTCTAGATTAATTCCTGGTTTATGGCAAAGATGAACATAAATAGTAAAAAGTGTTAGTACGTACTCCACTTTTCTGCCCCTTATTACCCATTGAGGGAAATACAGGCGTAACATTGTGTTGTTTATTAAGAGGTATGGAATGTCCAATGTTGATATTAGGAATAACGTCGTGCGTTCAACGTCTACAGAGTCCAGACTGGGCGTTGACAGAACATTGTTTACATTTGTACATACATATATCTATGTTCTCATAATCTTCTTCTTTGTATTTCGCGTTGTACTAACGAACACTTTAATAATCGGCCTCAACATAATCATTAACCCTTCTATCGTTCCACTGCTAAACACAGGTTTTCTCACGGAAGGAATGCCTCGCTGGAAACTTACAGATTAAACGATTTCATACACCTTGTTTATATATCGTATACTTGTTTATATATTGTCCCTATAAGCATTCTCCCACCTGTCTTACAATCCTTATCAGCCGACTGAACTAATTCTCTGAGAGAGGCTGCAGGCAAAAACTGGATACGGCAAGCTACGAACACGAAGCAATGGACCTTATTAGGGGAGGTCTATTCACAGCATTGGACTTAGACACGCTGATGATGACAATGATGATGTATATTTTGTTCGTGTTTACGCGTGTATGTATAATCAGCAATTCCACTTCATATAAAATTTTAATTATATTCAAACACAGTCGAGGGAAGTCACGGTCGACGTCTAGTTCAAAATGTTCATGTTATGTTTTAGTACATTATCATATTATCCGTTACCTTGAAGATATTGGCAAATTAATTAAGTACATATTATTATATCTAACTAACACAGTACCTGTGTCTTCATTATGTATAGACAATATTACAAAGGGCGATGTGGCCAATATCACAATTACAAAGAATAATATCATGTACAAAATATAAAAGGTAGTTTGTCATCGCGTCTTTTTATTGTCATCTCCATCAACACTATTGTCGTTTTTAGTCTCACGACCTTTCCAGCCCTTACTTTTCTCTTTCGAAGGGCTGGCTACTCGACTACTGCTTTCTGTAGTGGCATAAATCTCTCTAAGACATGTTTCAATGACGGACAACACTAAAAGTTGTAGATTTCCTCACGGCTTTTTCCCACACTATGAAAAAAGGCTAAGGTAAGAGAAATACGATCACATTAGAGTATTTTGAAAAAGGCCATATATCTATTTTGGTATTTAAATATCTTGTGTTGGTTATACCCTCTTTTACAGTACCACCAAATAAGGGTAGGATATCGAAACCTAGGATTTCAGTTAGCTCATATACAAGGGTCGTGTAGAAGTGATGCAATCTACGCCGGAAGTCGATTTCTAAATATATTCCCTTCCAAGAAGAAAGCAAGTTAGTTGCGCTGCGTCACCGTCTCAATTAAACTTATCGACACCATCACCTACCCCTGCCGCCCCTCACCCATACTCTTGACGTATTTCCGTCACACGACAATCGCTCGATTAATTTATTAACGTTTTTCTTGTTATTTAAGGTATTGTTTTAATTACTTATTGGAGATCAGCTTTATTAAAAATGTTTTTTTCCTACTGTGTCGCGCTATTGTTTTGTTCGTTTCATGTCGAGTGAGTGAAGTTAAAAATAAATGAGTGTTAGACGATAATACTAAGTGGTATATGCCGCGCTGTGGGGTCGGCCGCGCCAAGGTGAGCGCTACGTTAGAAAAAATAACACCGCTCACCCGCTGTAAGTTTTTTATTTACATGTAAATGGCAAGTACATACCTACAGATATTATACAAATTATTTCAATACAAATAGACTAATCGTAGTCTCTAAAATATTAGTACTTTCAAATTATTGTACTCCCTAGTTTTTATTTCTATGTCTACAAATCCCACACCTGGCCAGCGTGGCAGACGAAGTAACCGAGAGGAGACCCGTGTCCAACAGTGGAATGTCAAACGGTTCGATGATGATGAGAATAATTTTAAATTCTCTTTGTTTTGTAGTGGAAACCTGTGACAGCTTGTGGAAAATGGTGGAATATTCTAGGGTTCAGCAATTATCTTAGTAAAATTTTAAGAAACAAATTGTGAGTAACGTAACATCACGCCTGCAATTTCTCGAAGCGATAGGCAGAGTAGTGTAGCACAGTCCCACGATTCACTACTTATGTTACGAGTCCCCTCGTGACATAAAGAGTGAACCGATGAACAGACTGAGTTAACAGACCAATTGTAAATTATGGAGAAATGTACACACGTCGTATGTAATAAATTATAAATAAATAATGCAATGTCTCGTAAATTAAACGCCGGTGGCTCTTTCCTCCATATTTTATGAAATCCACTAAAATATTTATATAAAAATATCAAGCGTGTTTTAATGCGTACGTTTCGCCGTGAACTCTACAAAATTTAATCACCTCCGGCGAACAACTAAAGTTCACGTGTCCTTTGAAAATTTCACGTAATAAGGTAGAGTTACCGGGGGACGAAAATATTTTATTAAAAAATGTCCGAGGACGTCGTTATTTGGTTCACAGTAGTAGGTCTTGTTGCGCGAGTCATACGCATCGCTACTCCATTAAACTGTAATGGAGCAATGTGTACGCAGTTGGTTACAATAATATATTTGTGGTACTTACAATAATATATACTTATATAAATTATGTTAGTGCTTTTACAGATAATAGAAAAAAAATTAGGGCCACGCTCTCTACATTTTTCTCCTGGCTGGCTGACCGCGGTATAGAGCAGTCTACCCAGGCACAGCTAATTAGCAAAAAGGCCAGTGTTAAACGGCGGATTAAGAGCTAATGATGTGATAATTATCTAAAAGTGCACACATGTATCCATTACGATTACATAAATATAAATTTACCCATATTATAAACAATTACACTTACAATTACGCTTTCATTGACGATCATCTCCACTAATGCTAACTCGGAGAACGGGTAAAACTCCCACGTGTTACTGCGGGTTTATGTTAATAGCCCACTCGTGAACACAGCCAAGCCGTGCCAATGGCCACCATATCTGAATATATAATATCGAAAATACGCCAATGGAATCCGACATTGAGCATTCAATCGCGCATTCATGTATTCCGGATATGAATGTGAGTTATAGTTTTTTTGTTCACTGTCAATTTTATTGTTCCGTTTTCAATATTTACATTCATATGTACAATTCAGACAGCGTTTAGTTTGTAACAATGAACCTAACGACCTATTTATTGTCGAGAGTTACACTGTGAAGTTATATCTTGTGTCATCCCCAACCTGCTTGTCCAATGAGAGAATTGTGGGCAAGATCTCCCTTTACTAAGACAGGTTTATGTCTGGAGTGGACTGAGAGAGGCCAATGATTTAGACATGCTGACGTGAGAAACATATTGCATCGTTTCCATTTGGAAGCCACGCACAAGTACAAAAAACCAGACATGTCATAATCAACTTTCTTCAACAATTTAACAGGCAAGAAGGTCTGGTAGATAAGTCAAAAAGTAACATATGGCAACGAATGTCACGGGAAAAGTTGTTTTTATGTTACAGGCCCAATGTAACTGGTACATGGTATATGAAAAAAAAAGGACCCACAGTATTTTTCTCTAACGTTTTATCTCTTGATCCATGTTTCCGATAATACATATTAATATTTTGTAGTCCATTAAATACATGAAATTGTGCAAAGCCGTGTATGTCAGAATTTATTCCAATTGCTCGGTTTTAATTTCAATTTAATTGTTGCCATGAAGTTTAAAAAATACCCGTTAATATTTGCAAAATTATTGTAATGCCAATACAATTGCTTCAAATCGTCTTATATTAAATTTATTGCTACATATCATTTTGCTACGTATATCAGTTTTTACCAAGATGCCCACTTATATCACTCACGTTTGATTCAGAGATATAATTCTATTATTTCATTTATACACAATTAAGCATAGATTTAGTTTGTACGTTTTGAAAGAAAACCTCAGTCTCACCTAGAACCTCTTCCAGTCCCCTCCGACACCAAAAAAGGCACTATGTAGTTTGGGATCAGATCGCTGCGTGTGAGTTGTCTTAAAGTAGAGGCACAGGTACGTAGAGAACTGTTCCTGTGTATACCTGTTCAGAGAAATACAAGCGGAATATTACATATGCTATATGTATTCGACGCAGAATCTTTTAACATTACTCGGTATGGACAAATGCTTAAAATATCAAGCTATGCACATCGCTAACGCGGAGCTGAAGGTACAAAAATATGCCGAACCAATCCGTGCTCTGACAATACAGGCTACAGTAATGTTCCACATCATTTCCATGTGAATACGCCGCGGGCTGATTTTATCATCCGGCGCGGGTCAGAGGCGCAATGTCGAAGCCGTCTTCTCGTAAACACAATAATCTTGTGGATTTTTATCTCGCTATGGAAAATTATGTTATGTTCTCATCGTTATTGTACTCGTATATACTCATTAGTAATACGTCACGGTCAGTTCCTGACGGGGTAAGCAGGGTGTACCGAGTGCCCAGTTTCTCTATCGTGACGTGAGTCTTCTACACTTCCAACGCTCTCCATAGATGCGCTCCGGTTTCGGAGATTGTACTGTCCTATGTGGCCACTGCGTATATCGGAACTCCACCTAGCTGGTGGGCGTCTTACGCTACGTTTGCTGAGTCATAGACTCTACCATTGTTAATACTATATACTAACAAAAAACGCAGGCGCAGCCAGTACCCACGCAAGCCTCGCCGACCCTCACAAGTGACTACAACAAATTATCGTTCGATGCTCAAACCTGTTCCCAGTAGGTGTCTACAACCTCTCTCGGTTCACAACGGAAGACGAACCGCTGATTTAACACACCTTTACGATTTGACGTCATCTCAACATCCAGGGATAGTTAGCTTATATAATATTATACATACCTGCATGTATGTAGAACAACTAATATTCCAATATCGTCATGCTCGGCCCCTTACGGGGTAAGTAGAGGCCACTGAGTCATAAATATCTCTATCCTTAAAGAACTGGAATACTTTTACATTCATTCCTCTCTTTAAACACGCCCTCTTGTTTTATGACCTCATTTATTAGCAGTATTTTATAAAGATAGACTTGCCATTCTATTCAGCGGTACCGAAACAGCTTATCCAAATGGGACAATGTGCTAATTGTATGAGAATTCAATTATTATTTTGTATTCTAGGATAACAATATGACATTTGTACTTGACGTAGATGTATTGTTAGATGGCTTACGATAGATTGAAGCGTCGTTTATGGTTTTGTAACGGCTCGAACGAGAAGCCATGGTGTTAAATGGGCTCTGCGCCCATATATGTATCATTGTATGGTACATTCGTAGAATTAAATTTAATCATTGAAATAAAAATGATACATATACAAACTGTTTTATTGTTATACGTCTGTAATAATAGAAGTATGTGGCACTCGATGCTCTCTGCTAACCCTACAAGGTATTAAGCATGATGATATAATAATAATGATAATAAATTTATCGTGTTATCATACTATTACAAAATACATAATAAAGTTATTTTACATCGAAAGCTAATCGAAACGTCGAACGAAGGAACTTGAACAAAATTGACAAATAACAACATTGATAATTTTTATTACATATTCACCAAAACGATTTTGGACAACCCTACGCACATATCGCGTAGAGCTTCCAAACGGCGGGTCATTTACCTATTAGGAGTTCATAAACTTAACAAGCATTAGTTCCGGCCGCTGTGAGATCAGTGCGGCGGGTGCTGAGTCGACCGCCTGCTTCACTATGAACGTTACATTGGCGGTGCGTTGGAAGAGGGTGGGGGGAAGTGAAATATCCTGTTTAACCTCTAAAGTTAAACCAAGTTGATGCTTAAGCCGACATGATGAATAACATGCGATTTATTGAAACCCATTAGACATTGCAACTATTAGTTGTGGGTCTTACCACAAATGTAAGCCTGGAACGAAACATTTATATGTATTGAAGAGTACCCAGTAATTCTATCAGTTTAGATCTAAGACATGTATTATGAGCTTAAATTGATGTTCGAGATAATGCTAGTGGTATTCTGATAAGTATATACTCACTTGTCAATTGTACAATTTCTTTAAATGTACCTATATTTTTGTTGTAAATAATATATTAGACAAGCTATACGATCTAAGTTATGTAATAGTAAAAATCTTTATCCTAATTTTTATTTACGTCGTTTTATTCATCTGTTGTTTCAAGTTTGTTCCAAGTTTGTTCCATTACAACACTACAGAAGGGAACCCCACGTGCTAACTGCTCGTCGTAATCATCAACCCACACAAATAATTTACTCTGAAACTTTATGGAGTATTTATAGAATAATAAACCCGTCACTGGTATTATGCCTCATAACAAAAATCTTATGAAACTTGCTAAACATAAAACGTCGAATAGATATTCTTAAGAATATTCAATATGTCTGTTTTAAAGGAGTAATCGTATATGATATGAATAATATCTTCAAGGGTTTCCTAGTTTCAATATTTCAGTTTTAAACGTATAATGCTGTATGAAATACTCCATACATTTATAGTCCAATAAAATTTCCCTAGCAGTCGAAGCTCGCCCGCCATCTCTCCGAACTTTCCCCGTACGATAAGTACACGTATTTTGCCCGCATCAGCTAATTTCACGCACATTTCGCTCTGAATCGGCTATTATAATCAGTAATTGGCTGAACAAGGGCCAGCGGTTCTCAAAGTGGTCCAGATAAAACTTCGCCAAACTCTCTCACAATGGACCTCGTCTTTGTGCCGTACCGTACGACGTTCAAAGTTCAAGCAAGCTTTTCATTAATTATAATAACTTTTACACAATCCCCATTACGTACAATTCGTCGCGATTTAGGTTTTTTTTATATGATAGACGAACGTTGGGCCGCGATCCCCCTGTAGGAAAGCGTAAATGCATACTAAGATGGAGCAAGCATGCCTAGGAGAAGCCTAGGAAGAGTCCTAGGTTATATGTCTCCGAAAACACACGCTGGAGTATTTTTCTTGCTGTTCGAAAGGCAATAGCATAATAATTATGACTCTTAGTAAAATATTATTTCCTATAATGCGGACATTCAGAATTTTGAAATAGAACCAGCAAACCGCATTCTTAGTATTAACATTTATGAATAAATACTGTCAGTTTTTGCTATTATAACAACAGGCAACAACAAGCTTTTACACATCATTTGTCTACAAGTTACACATCATTTGTCTTTATTATTTTGACCCACCACATCCCTTGGGGGGTTGGCAGAGACCACTGAGTGCCAAATACTACCTACTATTACACAGCATTTGTCATTATTATTTCGACTCACCGCATCCCTTGGGGGGTTGGCAGAGACCACTGAGTGCCAAATACCTCTACCCTATAACACCGAGTTTGTTTGTACGGCATTTGTTTTTTTATTTGGCAACAATCACCCACTGCAGCTTATAGCTTGACAGATGTTATCCACATAATTCAAACATGGTTTCCGCTTCAAAGCAATATATTTTATATAATCGTGGAATGTACAAATAGTCAGGATTGTAAAAATAGTAATATTTGCCATTCTATTCTTTCTGCCTACCCCGTGGAAAACCTTGCATGATTATAATAATAATAATAATTTGCAAACGAGTTGATACCGTCCCGTCAGACGAGTTGCACACTGGTCATGTCATGTCATGTCGGGCTTGGCTGGTCATGTACGACGATGTGTTGTGGCGGACCACGCGCGCTCGCTTCTACCGCGCACGTCGATTACACGGGTAGAATTGTCCTTTAAGGTACCCAAAGTATCTAACCCTGCAATATCCTTATAATATCGCGGCTCACTTTTTCCCTCATTTCCTTTTTTTCGTCAGAAATGTCCATGTTTCAAAAGGGTGATAAGTGTAGAAGAAATACGTCACGTCGATATTTGGCACTCGGTGTCGTCTACCTGCCCCGTAAGGGACCTGGCGCGATGTTACAGTAATATTAAAAGGTTTAATTGACTATTTCAAGAGTAGCAGTTACAATAGACAAACGCCCAA
>DWEE01000888.1:0-14916 GCA_018245755.1 Parelbella macleannani | reverse complement strand
ATTCCATGGTCGTAAACGTAACTGGTGACACGTGGGAGTGTACTACACTCCTCTACCTACCCCTTCGTGGCTTACAGGCGTGATGTTACGTTTTATTTACCTCATTAGTTCAATAAACCGGACATAATACTATACAATAGATGGTATTTCGTGTAATGTCCTTGTAGTGAACACTGCATGCACTAAAAATTAAATTATTTACACTTCCTAGCTACACTAATTAGTTATCTACTGGCACACATTGAATTTTATAACAATGGTTTGAACACCTGACTTTGACAAATGTACGAAGGATATACCTACCCTTTACGAATATCAGCTACATCATAAACGAAACAATATCCAAGAGTGCATATTTTTTTCAAAAGAATAGGCGGCATTCTTTAATTTTCATGGTTAGCAAAAGTTTTTTTTCTAGTAGTTTCAAACATTTGACCGACAGTGCATATACTTCTTAAGACGCATGCAATTATATAACATTGGTTTATGACCGGGTAATATACCTATCAGTGTAACTATAATTTTAAAACTTATGTTTTTAAATTTATATTCGGTTAAAGCAAAAATATCTACACATTTATTAACAGTAAAATAAAAGTTATGTTGAAATAGTAAGTTATATTCAACAGCCGCCGAAACGGAACACTAAAATGGCGACAAGTCGAGAACACTGAATATTTTTTTATTCTTACTTTTCATGTAGAGTATGAAGCCCGAATGTATAAATAATTTACATATAGGTCGACAATAAGTAGAGTTATCAATGATGCAACAAGGCGCTAACGAACGCGGTGCGGTCAACAACAACGTCTCGCCCACTCCCGACACGGTTATATAGAGCATCTATTATTAACTAATGTGTCTGCTTTATTTGTTACGATTATTATATTTTGTTTAATATTATCTTATTATTAAATATTAACATAAAATATTGATTTTCATGAAAATTGTGTCCGTTCACATTAGTGTCATGGTAAAAGGGTAATTAATTAAAAATCACTAATTAAAAACGATAGTCCCCAAATTATTAATAGATAAGTGATTACATAATTTATTAGAAGCATTTGATTAAATATACTTTTAATTTGTATTATAATTATGTATGTGACAATCCTGCTCGTTTCATCTCCTCTAATATAGCTACTATACCGAGATACAGAAAATAAAGTTTATTTCGGAAATAAAACTTACATAACAATAAGTGTTTTATAGACTAGCCCATTAAACCTCCACTACTCAACCCACTTCAACTAGTCATTACTCGCCAAAACCCTAAATTCATTAACCACTTGACTGATATCAATTTACATAGGTTGGTATATAAAAAAGTAACATCACGCCTGTAATCCACGAAAACACAAGCAGTGAAATGTAGTACACTCACACGTTTCATCAGTTACGTTTAAGTCCCATGGGATAGGTGGTGAGCCTATCGCCATACACTGGGCACAATTCCAGTCTTCGAGTCACTATTAGTAATTCTAAATTAGAAAAATCCAATAGTATGTACTCGACCGGGGATTTGAACCCAGAACCTCCCGATAGGCAGTCGTGCTTGCAAGCACTTGACCAACGAGGCAGTCAATTTACATATATGATATTGTTAAACTGATTCGCGTTTGTATTTAACTAGTTTAATTTTCCGTAATCAACTGTCTTTCATTCAACGGAAGTGACTTTAAATGATTTAATTAAAGTTTAAGTGTCATTACAGACTCCCGGCTGTAGTAATAATGTTTTGTTACGTAACAGCTATCAGTTAGAACTAGGACCTGCTATTGCCAAGTGGGATTGAACCAATAACTCAATGTATAGACACCAACACTAACGAACCCACGGCGGCTACGCTCCAGTTATAATGCGCCTACGCATCTGATATCGGTTTATAACGTCTTGTTGTTGTAAGGGGAGTCAATTTGTTTGTTGGGTACTCGATTCTAATAATCTATAATATCCAAGCTAGTGGCTTAGAATTCTTTTTCCAACACCGGGAGTTGTAGGTTCAAATCCAGCGCGCTACATACAAAGTTGGGTTTTAAAAATTTAATATGTATTATTCGCTGTGACACTGAAGGTAAATGTTATGAAGAGAATTGCACAGCTTATAATCCTCCATGATGTATGTTTTATAAAGCATTTTCTTAGCGGAACATCTAAAACAATGAAAGCTTCATTTGATATAGAACAAAGTATGGTTTTTTGACTTGACTTATTTTTCGAACGGAAATGAGAAGCTGTATTCTCAAATTCGAACTTTTGTGTAACTATTATTATTACCAAACAGAAAGCAGAGTAACAGATGTACGGGCTGTATAAAACTTGTGAAGATAAGTGTATTTTCTGCTTTATAGCCATCAAAATTGGGAAACACCCTTAATAAACAGCGGACAATCGATCAGTCAACGGAATTATTAATCATTTTAAAGCTTCGAATGACAGAACACGCCCGCGATGGTATCGTCGCGCGCATAAATTGCGCGCCGGCGCAAAATGTATAAAACCGTAAATTGCGTCTCGGCGCAAAATTATAAAATCATAATCGCGGCGCAAAATTATAATTGCCCCGCGAAATTATTAGGTGCAAAGTTATTTTATAGCTGGCGGGCCCCGAGCGTAGTGCTTTAGCGGGTATCTGATGTACTGACCTGACAGGGTAAGTGATGGACCGAGTGATAGAAGCACCAAAGCATTGTTGCGCTTTCATTGAATTATGACCGCAAGTGTACACCAATGAAAGCTGCGAGTTTCCTTGATAGAATTAAAGTTATTGATATGTCGTAACATTAAGTACAATCAAGTTAGAAAGTCCTTAGAAGCAGAGAAATTGTTTATTTATTTAGTAATGAAATTATTTCTAAACTAGTACCTATGTACGTATTTTGATACCAAAAATCTAGAGTATAAATATATAGTAAAGTTTGACAACCCGCTCGGTTAGATTACCATAACTCTGTGCCAATATACCATGCAGCTTCCGGGGAATTTAGCGAGTCGGGATAAATTTACATTTTCTCAGTCGCGATTTTTCCGCGCTTCCCTAGGGTTACGTGTGTACTTTGCACCCACGACAGGAATAACAGGGACTACGTGTACCTACCTATTATACGTGAAGCGTTTCTTTTTGTTTTTGACCTTTATGAGTATTTCAGCAGAAGTCGTAAAACTAAAGAAGCCAGTAAGGTAGATCTTTTAAGCAAAATACATAGTAATGAATATTACTCAAACAAACCAAATGTCTTGTGTATCTATAGTGAAAGGGAAAAAAAATTCGCAAAACTAGAATTGTTAAAAGAATCTTTGTTTGTCAAACAATGTTTTTTAACCATAATTCTTTATCTACACCGAGTTTCGGCCCCTGTTATCTATCTGTCTCACATACGGTCGCCATCAAAGCGGCCGAACCTTTTGCTAACCGACTCATTATAAGGGTTGTAAATTTTAAGGGTAAGTTTACTTTTGTCCAACTGCTACGTTCACGGAAACGCTTAAAAGGTTAAATGGATTTGAATAGGATAGGTTTAGCTATTTTGAAATTTTAAAAATATATTATATGAAAATTTTTATTGTACCTATGTATTTCTTTATGGTTGAACCTCATTGACTATATTTCCATAAGAGAAATACTTTCAGGAAACTCGTCAGTTTCTTAAATATATTTAATATAAAATAATTATTAACATTACTGTTAGTGAAACATTCACAACACACCTATACTAAATGGCTCGATTTGTACATTTTAGCATATCATGGCAACGGCTTCGAGGATTTTAATTCCAGGCAAATCAACGAAATGATTAATTCCTCGGTAGGTTTTAGAATTATGTTAATATAGATGTTTTTTTGTAATTCACTGTTTTATAGCTACAGTAATACTTAGATGAAAGGAGAGAATATAGAATATGTTCAATCTTAAGTTGCATTGGGCGAGCACAGTAAAACGTTAAAGCTATGAAAACGAGTACGGATTTTTCTTTATAAATATCGTAATATCACGTATGTTATCCACGAAGGGGTGTGCAACGTGTAGTCTACTCCCACGTTTCACTAGTTATGTTTTCGTCGTACAATGGAATAGATATTAGATAGAGCCTATTGTCTTCCACCGCGCACAGATCCAGACTTCGAATCATTGCTTAAAATTTATTCTAAAAATCTAAGTTAGAAAAATCTAATAATATTCGACCCGGAAATCAAACCCAGGAATGGACCATTGCCACCACTCAATCAACAAGACAACTAAGTTTTATAATAGATACATATTAACTCTCGTTTTAACCTAAGTAATTGAGCTCAAGATTCCCGATGTACATGTATTCCTTCCATTCCAAGTATTCTTTCATATCTCTTTGCCGCCAAGCCCATATAAAAGCAAGTGGTCGAAGCTTAAAACCTTTTCAAAAGCATAAATAACTAGATTATTATGCAAACAACAAACCTATTATACGCAAAATGAGCGAAGGGATAGGATTAGCTAGTTTTATTGCAGTTATGTGCGCACGCGCAGGCTGGCTCACTAGCCAGGTAAGTCCCATTGTTTCTTATCAGTCAAGGGTCACTCCACCCCTACCACAGCGTTGGTAAAATCTATGATTTCACAACTGTCACCCTCATTTGGGTCACAGTCGCCAGATCGTTTAAACCTGTGAGCTTGAATCGCATATTAAGTATTAGTGTCTCTTATCCCATAAGTGAATAAACTTAACATATATTTGGTGGGTTTATTCAGTTTATCCAGACTTTCACTAAGGTTTATTTAAGACTACTTAGTGGGATTTTAAGTGTTATAATCCATAATCCTAGTGAATTAAAATTGTAGAATTACATAGTTTTAATACGGTTTACACGTAGTGATATATGTGAGAACATGGATGACAATCTGTGGAAACTGACTCAATTTGTCAAGCGTTGGTGGGAAGATGATTATTATAAGGTAATCTATTGATATTGATGTACCTAATGATTTTGTGATGATTTGCTTTAATTCGTAATTTAGTTATCAAATATGACAGAGCAGGTATTACGTTTTCAGTTATTGTAAACGTTCTTCTTGAAGTTACTTTAAAAAGTCACCAATCTTCTTGAAGTTACTTCAGAAAATCGCCAATCTTCTTGAAGTTACTTTAAAGAATCACTTATGACAGATTATACAAGTTAATTTTTCAACTCAATCCTTAAACGATACCAAAAATTCAGGATTGTGTATGGATATTTACCCCAAAAACCTTTTTACGTAGCTTTAAAATAACTTAGCACAGGAGTTAACGACTTTAATCTTCATGTGACTTATCTCCAGAGATATATTTTAAACCAACAATATAACATTAAAGGATTTTTGAACCTTTTAATGGTCTTCGACCAAATTCGAGTTCCGTTGATACAGTAGCTGTTGCCCTTTACTTTTGGGCTGAGGATTCAGAGTTCGATTATATGAGGATTTTACATGTTTATATGTAGTGTAATCAGATATCTTGTCAGCTTAGTATAGACTGCCGACTTTAAGTTCAGATGCCCGTGTCGTAAAGTTGCCGTGTCGTAAACTTACAATATTAATATTATTATTACTCTATATAATTATATTACAAATTATAATGTTACTATTCCAAAGTTTTTGTACAACATCAAAACGAGCGTCACAAGAACACAATCTCGGCTCTACCATAGCACGGCTGCCAAAGAGTCGCACTCTATTATTACGGGGACACCGTAATCTGTCCACAGGCCATTATCAGTTTTGATACAATTTAGATTCCATATGAAATTATCCACTTGCGACGATCGATTGGATTAGTGTGGTCGCGTCAATTACCTTTATGTTATAACCGGGCTTGGAAAACTTGCTCACGGACAAACTCATCGGTATCGTCAGAGACAAACGTATTTATATGTATTACATATTTGTGCACTACTTATTGCTAGATTCCACTCACAAAAACAGTCTTGTTTATGTCGTTAAGAAAACTTTTTAAAAATATATCTATTTATTCGCTTTATTATAGTACCTATCTACTGTTAATAGTTCTTTAATAATTATGTCAACTTATTTCCAGTTGTTTTTTCATTTTTATAACTTTCAAAATTTACGAATATTTTACTGAAAGTGCATGTGCGTCTGAGGCAGACGCCATTTTCAAAGAATATGATGTTGTCATATTTCATTGAAATACACTTTTAATTAATTTTCCGTAAGTAATAATCATCACTAGATATGAAATATAAAGTACAGTATGTACATATTCGTGGCGTTACCATATCTGTGCCGATATATGTATGTAGTTTTCAGCCGAATGCCGCGGCGTTTTTGACATAAAATGATGTGACGAAGAGGGATTAGGCCGGCTGGTGGTTTAATACACGTAATGATACAGTTCGACAAGTATGGTGCGTCAGGGCTTATCTTAATCTCGGCTTACGGCGCCTCGTCGCGTTATGGGGACCATAATTGGATAACGGATAAAGGTCAAGTAACAGATTTGGGACACAATCCTTAGAAATAGATGAAAATCAACATGTCAATCAGGTCATTATTAATTATGAGGATTCTAGAGATGTTTGAATACTTAAAAATTGGAAGGACGTGTCATTCAAATCAGTTTCATAGCTGTAAAATTTTTCAAAACTTTAAACTGTCCCAGTTTATAGTCTCAGCGGTACAATGAACAAAAGCCTTATTCGTTTCGACTGAAATCTCGATAACGCTAATCATAAAACAGCAGTTCAAATTGTCGTTACCAAAGATACGGCTAGACAAAATTCGCTTGATATACGAGACACGTAAAATAAATTATCATCTCCCATACTGGAAAGTATCTATGACATAACACCGTGAGAATGTACGACACACTGCCTATCCCTCCGAAAACTACAGTCGTGATGTTATGTTCTTTGTGTAAAACCAGACGACGCATCGCTCACGCATCATCCAGTGACTTTCCCGTGTGATTCATGATATAACTGAATGAATGCAAGCGCCGCCCGCCCACGCTCGCCTCATTGTTATCGACAAACACACATTCAGCCGTGAATCGCCATATACCCACGTGGTGTTTGTTTTTAAAAAAAATTCTACAGAATATTTATGTGTATATAAAGCAACTATTAATTTAATTATAACTATTCTGCTATGAATGGGTTATTTGTGAATGTGTTAATTTTTGCAAATATATTCTACAATATATTTATATGTATGTATGTAAAGTAACTACAAATTTAATTATCGACTGCTTCGTTAGTCAAGTGGTTGCAAGCGCGACTTCCGATCGGTAGGTCAAGTCCCGAGTTGGGTACTATTGGATTTTCCTAGTTTAGAATTTCTGGTAGTGACTTGGAGTTTGGATAGCTACGTGCCCGGTGAAGGGCAATAAGCTCACGAACTATTCCATGGGACTTAAACGTAACTGATGAAATGTGGGAGTGTACTACACTCCTCTGCCTACCTCTCCAGAGATTACAGGCACGATGTCAAGATTTTCTTTATACAGAATTTTAAACAGATCAATCAATCCCATTCATATTTTTGATATTCCTAACACATTGATATCCGGTCTGTACATCATTTTATTATTAACTCTAAAACATAGATAATTATTCTTTTGACACAAACCAAATACATCTGACCTCGTTAATTAATAGAATGGACCTATAACAGCTGATAGAGGCGCCGCCCGCCCACAGCGCGCTATTGTCTAACTGACAACAAACATAAATAAATCACGTTCACTTTTTATATGTATATGGTCTGTAAGGCGTGTGAAGTCTGCCAACCCGCAGTTGGCCAACGTGGCAGAAGGTAGCCTTTACCTTCTCATTCCGAAAGGAAACCCGTGTCTAGCAGTGGAACGATATAAAGTCGGAAAAAGTGAGCTTAATTCATCTATGTATATACATTACACATTAAACTGAACAGTAATGAGGAAAATATTGAGATAATCAATTTTATAACAGACCTAAATTGTCATTTGAATATTTGCTCAACCAGTAGATAAATAATTGAACTGGATACCGTTGGCACGTAAACACGTATAGTGACCGATATTCCATATGGATCTTTAATAGTATTTACATATATTATAATTAATTATTGACAACTTTTATGCAGTTCTTCTTGTACTCTTTTTTTAAATCACCGCATCTCTACCTTTTATTTCGTGTAAATTGTACAGTTTATAGAGTCGTCTGGCAGAAATTGCTACCATAATAATTAAATATTTTGTGTCGTTTTGTTCTTTTTAACGGATTTCAAAAAAAGGAGGAAGTTTTCAATTCGCTTGTATCTTTTTTTAATTCGATTGAAGCATTTCATAATTCTTCAAGAACGTATATAAGTCGTAAATAATATAACTACATTTTATTGGACAGTGATAAGGGAACGCGACAATTGGTTCTTCATATAAAATAAAAAAAATATGTCTTTAACGCACGTTCCGTTACTCTTACCGTAACTATGACGATCCAAGAGTTCAGCTTGAATTTACAGTACTAATATTAACCTCAAAATATAACAATTCAGTTCGAGTAAAGTTGAACGTCCAAAAGGCTTTAAAATTTTTTATGACCTTCAGTGAACGATAACAAATGCTGTCTTTACTGTCAGTACTAGTAGAGGTGAAAATCTTTAGACATAGTAGATGATGAGCCAAAGCCTTAAACTAGAAACGCTTCAGATATAAAAAATAATTAGTTCCTACATTAACATCATAAGAGATTCCTTAGCGAAAAAGCAACGCGATTCTAAAAATGAAAACACGTTCCAAGTTTAAAAATAGCGTAGGTTCATGGAACGTTAATGGAATTGTTGATCTTAACTAAGATTTCCCATAAGAAAAAGAATCGCGGGCGTTGTTTAAAGCGGTCATTACCCAAAATGGCAATGTGTTTTGCGCTTGACTGTACACAACCTGTTTGCTTACTTCATGTATCATGCCCGAACAATATGGCATGTCACGACACGCGGCGAAAAACGATCAGCGCGACTGTACATATTTAAAAAAGTAAAGTACGTTCTTCCCCACAAAGTATATTCAGCTTTATTATAACTGAATAAGGTATAAATTGCTCTGCAATAAAGCAGCGCTGGAAGATATGTGCGCTTGTCCAGTGCTCGGTAGGCGTGGGTCAAATATGTCCACGAATTCGAGTGTCTTAAATGTTATTACAAAATAAATCGTATTACGTCGCGATAAAACTTGCGAACGGTATGAGAGTTTGTGGTTCGTTCACCTCGGCTTAACGTCGCGACTTTAGCCGAGTTTTTGTGGCTTTATTTTTGACTTACGTCAACTGTTGACAATCCGCGACGGCATGTGTTTCTGCCGGCTATTAGGATTAAATTCTACACTCGAGTAGATTTTTTTAATTCAGTTATCCAATAACTGTCCAATTACTGAGTAATGATACAATGTATGTATGTACATACCTACATACAAAAACTTTGATATATAGGTATATGTACATACGTATCTATTATGGATACGAAAGTCATGATACCACATCAGATGTGAAAATATATAATGTAGTAGATATTTAAGTAATTGAAAGATGGGGCAAAGGGGAGCGATAAAAAAGAAACTGGCGTTCCTTCAGATATATTACTAAAAAAATACAAAACATGATAATGTACAACATTAAAAACATTACAATAATTTTCAACAATTGGATAATTATTAGAGATATAAATGACAAAATAATGAGATGACAGTCGGATATCTGAGCATCATAAACGACGACGATTATACAAATGACATACTCACAAACTCGAAACAAACCCATTCCAAGTGTACCCACTTTTTAAACTATAAACGCTCTATAATCAGAAAAACACAGAACGAATGCAACAGACGTATACTTTCCTTAAACGTCACTTTATTATCCGGCATTTATCCGTTTCGTGGCATTAGGAAAGAATGTATTAAGGTTTATAATTGGGTGTTTCAGTAAATTGCCCCCGACGCGCCGGCGCGACCAAACGACAATTTAATTTTCAAGGAAAAGATAATGACACGGCAACCCCAACAGTTACACGGCATAATCGAGTGACAAATGTTTTTAAAAAGGCGACAATCCACTCGCGGCAAGGGCAGGTATACTGCCACGGTCGGTTAAACTACGGTTTATTCGGATGTTCAGGTTAATTTTAACTGTTCGTAACAAATTGTCAAATAAAACATCTTTCTCTCACATCATATTTTGACCAGTGGCAACATAGACTCCTCATACCTATGCGTAAACCATTTGTCCATATAGGTAACTATTTCGCGAGGATAGCGGTTAAAATTAGTTAATTTATATCAGATTACTTAAGATGTTGCTTACGTTACTAAATATGTATAATTACCTACTTCACATTTTATGTTAATTTCTTATTTTGTACAATTGGTTAATACGTGAAACTTTTTACCAAAAATACTATTTTAAGAATGTAATTTAGTATTCGTTTATACGGTAAGTAATTTAATAAGAACAAGTGAGAACAAGACGTTATTTACAGTTGAACAACAATAAACATTGAACAGTTGATGGAGTGGTCGAATTAAGCCAAATTTAACTTTGACAACGCGAGCCGGCCCCGAATACTTATCAAATGAATAGTAATTTAGTTTTCGGATTAAATCGTTTCAAACACGCGACACAAAACCACTTTTCTATTCCGGAGTCGACTCCAGACCGTCATTTTACACAATTTTACCCAATTGCTCTCCGTTCTCAGAATTAATTTGATATTAGCCTTTGAAAACGCAAGGTGTGGTTTCGTGTGTAACCAATAGTTACTTTGAAGAGCCATTTGAGCAACCCGTCTTTTGCTTTGCTCTAGACTCGATAATCTTTCGTTATTAGACGGATATGTTTAAATTAATTTGACCGAATCAAACTTTTGATCAATATTTACGAGGTATAATTTTTAATCTCGGCCGAGCAATAAACTCAAGAGCTAAATGAATTTCCTCCCTTTTAATGCTTTATTAATTTATATTTATATATTGTGCGAATGTTTTCAATGCGAATTCCTTAATAATTTTGAAGTTCCTGAAAATTGTATAAGATTTGCTGACAAATACATTTTTCGCGCCTTCTCATATATTAGCTAGATACGAATTTATTTCCCAATTTATAGAAAAATATGGCATTTCGCCACGTTAGTGAAGTGCGGATTACAAAAATGAGATGATTAATGCCAGTACCTTGGAATTAAGTAGTCATTATCTCTTTTTTGTTGCAGGAATCACAGTCAAGCAGCGCTGAAAGATGGAGTGGCCGCGGTCCAGAACACAGCATGGCTTTGCAGCAAATTCTCAAACTACAGGAAGCCAGAGCTCTCCACAAGACGTCTCTTCTTCCTTTGTACAAAAAGAACGGTTTGCCTTCGCCACAGGATGATAATCAAGGTTACGGCCAAGCCAGAATAGATAAGAAAATGGAAAACTATACGGACCTAAGAGCTATAGAGCAGTTAAAGCTCGAAGCTGAATTTCGTAGACTTATGGAAAAGTCTGGTAAAGATGTACGCAACGATGAATCTTTAAGATATTTCCAACATATGATGGAAGCAAAACACAATTTTGATTACCTAAAAAGCATTCAAGAAAACGAAGCCAGAGCCAAAGCCTTTAATGATATAAATGTTAAAAAAGAAGATATGTCACCAGATCACAATAGATACTCTCCAGATAACCAGCAGTCACCCCATAGAACATCTTCTGCGGAAGTTTCCCCCAACCATAGTATCCGCCTTTCTACCTCATCTAGCCCTATTTCTGCTACCAGTCCAGTCAATTCATCTCCATTAAGTAATCTTCAAAATATGCAACCATTCGATTTTCGCAAACACAAAATTAACGAAGCATCAAAAGATGGTAGTCGTAAACAAAATTTTAATTTTAATCCGTCAGATAAGGCAACAATGGATTTGATGCGAAGTCAGTTTTTAAATTTCCAATTGCCTACGAATATACCTATGCCTCCTATGTCTTCTATGCCCTCTTCTTTTAACCATTCTGCCGCAATGGTCGCTGCCCTTAGTCAAAACCCCATGGGATTAGCGTCACTTCAGGCACTTTTGCCGCAAATGTCAGCTAAACCTGTGGAAGCTGGTGACTATAAATCTGTCAATGGTTTGGATAGGACTCGCTCAGATGACTTAAAGAGAGATGAAGAAAATGTTCTTAATTTGAGCAAAGACGCTTACATTGAAGCGGCACAAAAGACTAGAGAGATGATGATTGGCAAATGTATAAGCCCACCAAAGAGGCAATGGGGAGCATCACAAATGCCATTAAACTTGGGCACCCATTTCATTAACCCAGCTACAGGGAAGAAACGAGTTCAGTGTAACGTATGCTTGAAAACATTTTGCGATAAAGGTGCCTTAAAGATACATTTCTCAGCTGTTCATCTACGCGAGATGCATAAATGCACTGTAGAAGGTTGCAGTATGATGTTTAGTTCAAGGAGATCGAGAAATAGGCATAGTGCAAATCCTAATCCAAAATTGCATTCACCGCACTTACGAAGGAAAATTTCTCCTCACGATGGTCGAAGTGCACAAGTCCATCCCGTCTTGATTTCACCACACAGTGCGGGGTTGAGTATGCCACCTGTAATCAGTCCGATGCACCCATTCGGCCCATATCCCCTACTCAATACTGCACCAAATATGAGACAGTTTCCAACAAATGTACCTATGGATTATAAGAATAACATGAATTCAAACTTTTCTTCATCACCCTTAGATCAATCACAAATGTTACGACGAGAATCTAGTTCTGTAGAAAATAAGGACCATGACGCTCAAGGCGAATCTGATGACGACGATGGCATTGTGGTTGTTGCTGGCGATGATGATGATGACGAAAACGAGCATATTGATACCAGTGATTACTATTCAAACTTAAACAAATCGTCAGGTTCCGTAGATGGCTCAGAGACAGATTGTGATCAGAGAAGTGTTAGTGACACTAATGAAAATATAGAAAATAGGAAGGAAGATACCATTAGCCCCGAAATAATGAAAAGAAAAAGAAAAAATCTTAACCCTACAAGATTACAGAATCCCTATAATTCTATGATTGACGATTCACAAAATAAAAGTGATGAAAACGATGACGAAAGAATATTAGACCTAAAAAGAGTGAAATGTGAAGAAAGCGATACGAAAAATGGCGTCCAGGCACAAAAACCTATCGAAAATTTAAAAATTAAGCAAGAAGTTACATCGGTTAAGGAAGAATCAAATGAATTGCACTGCAGCGCACAAGACTTGAGAGTAAAAGAGGAACCCAGAGAGAAAATAGAATCATGCAAACCAACTGATGCGTATCATGCAAGTAACGATCAATTTTCATCTGAGAACGCATTGAAACGCTTGGAAAGCTTATCTAAAGGAGATTTTCCAAGTATTAGTAAAAAAATCGAATCCCTTAACGCAATGGGACCTTACAACTTATCTTTGCATGACACCATAGACTTTTCTGATAGGTCACCAGCATCATCAGTGTCGAGTTACGATTATCCATCAGACGATTTACAAAGTCATATATATGGTCATTTCGATAACGGCTTCTTCATAGTTACCTCAGACATTCCGATAGACCACGAAAATCCTTTGAAATGTACAGTATGTGAAAAACTATTCCAAAATATGTACATTCTGAAAACGCACTACCAAAACGCGCATTTAAAACTTATGTACAAATGTAACCACGAGGGATGTAGAGCTGCGTTTCAGACGAGACGGAGTAGAGACCGTCATTCTGCTAACATCAACTTGCACAAAAAACTTCTATCGTCAGACGACATGAGAATATCGAAAGACTCTACAGTTGGCATTTTGGAAAAAATCCGTGAACAGATAGATCTGATGGTGAAATACAATGACGAAGAACGTGCAGTTCCTTACATAGAATCCCACAAGTATTACCGAGCTGTGGAGTCTGATAAACTGAAGAATCAATTGAGCCAGATCCCTTTCACCCCTTACCCTCCCCTGCAGTTACCTGAAACCTATTTAAACGGCCGGGATATGTTTAATCAACATCCCTTTCTATTCGCGCCATTTAGCATGCTCCCCAATTTCCCTCCATTGCCCTTCGGTTTCCTGCCTCCAGGCTTGAACACTTTTGGATGCAATCAAGGTTACTCTCCTCCGAGTAAACTTAACTATTGCGTAGATGACGAAGCGCCGCGACCGAATAAAGATGGATACTATCCATGTCGGGGTTGCAGAGAGTGCTTCAAAGACTTGTCTGAACTAAAGACGCATTGTGAGACTTTTCACGCGCAATCATTACACCGATGTTCGGTCAGCGGGTGCAGTGCTGCTTTCTTTTCCCGGACTAAAAGAAATATTCACAGCGAAGCGCACATATCCCGTAGACAGAACGGAAGGCTACACATGAATCCGTCGTGACGTTATTTAGCGAAATAAGTGCTTAAATACTGTTTAATACAGTCGAATATCCAGTGCATTTGTGATGACTTAGGTTATATCAAACATTTAAGGTTTTGTATTAAGATTGTACGCGCCAGTACCTAATAAAATTCTCGTTGTAGATAAATATTTGGTATGTACTTTCGTCTGCTTTAAACTAGTACACAGTTCAATGTGAATACATTAAAATTTGTAAAGGAATTGTAAATAAATAAAATTGTCTTATAATAATAATAATTAAACATTTAATATAGCTACATGATGGTGTAGGATTTAAATTACCCTTTGAACGTAAAAAAATCAACATTCCATATAGATAACAGTGTGCAATAAATTGTAAATATTACTTTAATAATGTACAAAGATCGTTTAGTGATTGTTCATAGATAATAATATGTGATAGTTTTAATTATTTTTAGTCAAAATTAAGTAAAATGTAGCGACATCTGTATCGTGATAGAGTGATTAAAAATACATGAAATTATATAGGTACATAT
>DWEE01000887.1:0-14917 GCA_018245755.1 Parelbella macleannani | reverse complement strand
GACCATGTTTTTAAACTAACTTATACAGAAATAATGGAATAATGATATTAACCCGTGCTTATATTTAATATATAAAAAATCATACACTCAACGACTTTCTGTTTTTTGTTATGTGCAATAGTCATAATCACAAACTCACTTTTCCATTAACTCGACTGCCTCGTTGGCCGAGTGGTTGCAAGCGCGACTGCCGATCAGGAGGTCCTGGGTTCAAATCCCAAGTCAAGTGCTATTGGCTTTTTCTAATTTAGAATTTCTAGCAGTGACTCGGAGTCTGGGTCTGTGCCCGGTGTATGGCAATATTCTCACCACCTATTCCTTGGGACGTAAACGTAACTGGTGAAACGTGGGCGTGTACTACACTCCTCTGCCTACCTCTTCGGGGATTACAGGCGTGATGTCACGTTTACACTTTTTTATTTAAAATATAATATCTTATTTTTTATTATTTAATTCTCGTTCTTCTATTGTAACACAATAGCGTCATTTTGTTGTTGATCTGTACCTATATTAAATTTCATTGCTAAAAGAACTATTTCAGTCGGCATTGTACTTTGGCAATACAATGAATGTTTTAGTGCAAAAAGTCCAACGATTCTTTTGTCAGTTTATCATATTTCAGGACATACAGAATCAATCCCTTTGCACATATAGAAATTATTATGTTAGTATCATACAATCATACCAAGCCCTTTCCGGGATAAGCACACAGTAACGAATGCCAAGTATAACTATCCTTAAGAACCTGACTTGCTTAATATTTCTGTATACATTACACTCTTAATACTTACACGTTGTTTTCGAAAACTAATTAAGATTAAAATTTATTTAATATATCTAATAAGTAGTACTTAACTGATATCGTAAGGCTTATAACTAAGCCGGTCAGACGTTGAAAACTGAGGGAACACTCCATAACTCGTGAGAGATATATTATCGACCGACCGTGATAAGATTTATTCTTTTGAAAAGAAATTTGTGAGCTCGTTTGAGGTCGTTTTTCGCGACAAAGGCGAGTAAGAAAGAAAATGAATATAGGTCCTTTGTATGAAGGTCAAAGTATAATTGACTTGTTTTAAACGAATATAGGATAACTCATTTTTCCTTGCAAAATAATTTTAGAAAACATTTTCCTTAAACACGTTTCCTGGTTTAATAATAATATAACTCATATTACAAGGAAAATAGAATAACAATATTGTTCGTCTATTAATTACTAATACAGAAATGTACACCTGTAGCCGAAGGGTAGGGTAAATATCAAACAATCTTTCAGTTAGGCAACAGTGAACACAGGCTATCAATGAACAATGAATTGGTGACAATGAATACAACTTATTCTGGATCTGTGCCCGCTGCTGGTGAGGCTGTTACCATAATAGCCTATTACCATAATAGCCTATTACCATAATAGGCTCACCAGCTATTCCATAGTGAGACGTAAACACAACTAGTGAACGTGGGAGCGTACTACAGTCCTCCGCCTAACACTTCGGGGATTGTAAGCGTGATGTTAGGTGCTTTTTAAATAGAAAACCTAAAAACATAACATAATCCTCGAAGTGGTAGGCAGAGGAGTGTAGTACACCCCCACGTTTCACCAGTTACGTTTAAATCCCATGGAATAGGTGATGAGCCTCCCCCCACACCGGGCATAATTCCAGATTCCGAGTCACTACTAGAAGTTCTAAATTAAAAAAGACCTTATAGCACCTGACCCGGGATTTAAACCCAGGATCTCTCGATCGGCAGTCGCGCTTTCAACCATTCGACCAACGAGGCAGTCATTTAAGGCAGTAATTTAAAAAAATTATGTAATAATAAAATCATTATTCATTAATGTAATAATCACAGAAGATTTATAATATAATCCCGTCAGTAAGTATCTCGAGACCCAACGGCCGACGTGTTTCATACGAGGTTGAAGAGTGGATTTGAGGGATTAAAAATTATTTACAGTTTACTTAACGTTGCTACACAATTTCTCTCAAATAACGTTACCCCAGCCTAAAAATATCTGCGGCTAATTTCGGTTAGGATTCGGGTTACTGGGGGAGGCCTACATCTAGTAGTGGACTGAGAAACGCTGATGATGATGATGATGAAGGGTTATTTTGGTGATAGGCCACAGGGTGCCTTTTTAGAGAACTAATTTTAATGCCTATTGTTAGAATGCATCGAAATACTGCTCCTAAATGGCTAATATACTCTATATTATATATTACCTAAAAATAAGTTAAGTTACTGAATTTATGACCGGCGTACGACAATAAGGTCACCACCACCTATTCCATTATGGAACGTAAACGTAGCTGGTGAAACGTGGAAGTATAGGTACTACATTCTTCTGCCAATTTTTTTGGGGGGTCACAGAAGTGACGTTCCATTTGTTACATAAATTTTCTAAGTATGTACAATGTACTTATTAGAAATGTGTTCATATACATGTTTTATCCTTTAATTTTTTCTTAACGAAGCGTAATTAATTGTTACCCTTAATTACAACCCTTAAAACGCTACGGTAAATATATAGCGAACACTAATCAAGGTAATTGCTTATGCGAACTTCGTGCTCGCCCCCGCGGAACGTTCGCGAGTGTGTACGGTAAGCATTATGGTAATTTTGACATTTTGAAACGCAAATTGTGTAGTCGATAGCACACGTCATAATTATTTTCGCTATCTCCAAAGTGAAGTTGTTGTTTGTATGTGCTTCATATCTGTATATAATCCTCCTTATAATATAATCGTGTTTTTTGATCAGATAACATAATATTATGTTTCATACGCGTTTGTTCGAGTATGTAACTCGTTAGTAGAGAGTCAAATAAAATAATTCATCAGAATTATCATTTACCAAATAAGTTTTGCATCCCATTTCGACCGAATAGGTGTTTATATAATAATGACAAATTTACTTACAAATGGAAGAATTATTTAATCTGTAAAAAATTTGTACGATGTTCAACTTATACAAAGTTGAAGAAGGACATGAGATATGGAAGTATATTTGACACTCGGTATTCTCTACCTACCCCGTGTATGACCTGGTGTGATAAAAAACGGATTTTTTTATGTAAACAAAAAAAACTACGCCAACGTAAAATCACGCCTGTAATCCCCGAAGGGGTAGGCAGAGAAGTTGTAGTACACACCAAACTTAATTTAAACGAATCGTTCAATAATTTAAAATAAGTATTTATTACGCAAAATCTTTTTACGTCGTTTACATAAATTATGATATTTACGTGTACACGTACAAGTTACGTTAAGCCCACAAAAGGTTTAATATTACCAAACGGAGCAACCCACTCGCAACTATGTAGTTCTCGATAACTCAAATATCCCTTCGAAACCTTTAAGGGTGAGTTCTCATAATACTCATACCTGGTTTTATTATTAGATACCTTATAAAGAGAATTGGGGACGCTTAGGAATAAAACTTAAACAATACAATAACAATTCTAGAGTTTGCAATATTTGCAACTCTTTCTACGATACAGCAATAGTCGTGTAAGCTTTTTGTATTAGAAAGATGTGATTACCAGTACACTCATATTGCCACTCGAAGCCACCACCAAAGTATTCGGGGGCACCAATACCCCCAGTAGGTATGATATTTCACTAGTTAGGCACTTGTAACCAGCTACTAAAGAACAATTATTGCATAAGCTAACTTAAGAATTGTATTACACATATGTTGACACTGTTAGTTTAAACAATTTTGATATATATTATTAATAGCGTCACTTATAATAGCTATTCTAGTAATCTTTTGAGATTGGTCATACACGTTCATGGACTGCAGTGACCACATGTAAAAGTAACGGAATCGATTGTAAGTTTTACAATTTTAATTAATATATACATATAATAATTACTCTGTCTTGATTTTTAGGGAGTCTTTGTATAATAATTTCAAAGGTAATATAAAAATGTTTCCAGTCAGTACCCAGCTTATACAGGAAAAACGTATTTCGCAGATAAATTGAATTCCATCAAAGTAGCCTTTGAGGATTCAGTGGAGCTTAGTGGAGGAGCTTTTAATATTCGTTTCTAGTACTCTTTTACACAGGTACGTCCATAAAACACTGTAGATGACAAAGTGTTCGTTTCTTATTGAAACGTCCAAAAGTATTTGATATTGATAGCGGAGTCTATGTATGTATCAACAACTTTAGCAGAGTGCTTAGAACTAGAATCAATGCAATTGTTTTATTTAAATATTGGAATAAAGAGAAATTGTATAAAAGAAATATTTCTCTTTAAATTGACTATATATATAGTTATTTAACTATTTCTACTAAGTGAAAATTCATATAAAAACATATTCAAAAGGAAATATATACGTTGCGCGGCGCTGCTTATCTCTTTATTTATTTTTATTAACCGCGAAATTTAATTTTATTCACTACATCCGTAGCCAGTGTGAGAAGCCGTGCTCTACGATTAACAATCCGCACGCCCAGCGTGGGAATCGTGGCCAAAAACCCCTTACAGAAAGGCACATGTCCAGCAGTGGACTTTGGCTGATGACGATGATAAACAACATGAAAACCATAATACAGGTTTGCACGTCACAGACGCCTTCGATGTTCATGTTTTTCCCGCAAATAAAATTTAACTATGTTAAAATCAATTTCTTTATTTAAATTCTGTACTCCACTGAGTTCTAGCTTATCGCAAGTATCAAACCACTACAACATTTTGAAACAGACTAGTACTAAAATATAACAAAAGTTTCATTCGCAATTAATATAAACGAAATAGTAAAAGGTATGAAGTGTGAGTTTAAACGGAATGCTATTAAAATAAATGACTTTGTGATTAGTTAAATGAACTTCGTCGCGGGCGAAAACCGAAAATGATTTTTTATTGTAACGGAACTGCCTGCTCCGCTAATGTGTCTTAGAATATTAGCTACTGAACTAACAGTTATTAGGTATTCAACATTACGAATGAGTATTATAAGTATCTGTTATATGAAGAGCTTTTTTAACATTGCTACTTGTCGTTGTAAATTTTACCAAGGATATTTCGTTCGCATCAATATTTGCAGTTGATTGTAACTTTGTTATATACGAATTGTCCAATCTAATAATGACATTTATTTATCTATGTAATTAAAACTTAATAAATTGCGTTTTATTAATCGTTGAACCTCAAAAATGATTGACATATAGCAAATAATGTCGCATCACGCCTGTAGGAAGGGGTAGGCAGAAGAGTGTAGTACATTCCCACATTACACCAGTTCCGCTTTACGTCCCATGGGAGAGGTGGTGGGCCTATTGCCATACACCGGGCATAGATTCAGACTCCCAGCCACTACTAGAAGTTTCTACTAGAAAATCCAATACTACTCGAACCGGGATTCAAACCCAGGACTTTTCGATGAGCAGTGGCGCTTTGGAACCATTCGACCAACGCGAACGTGGCAATCTGTAGTAAATATTCGCTGTTATAGTATTCTACTAAAATTTAGGAAATAATAGTTATTTGAAATAAGTTGTGAGGTGCGAGAAGTTCAGCTTTTTCGTAACAACTATATCTAACACGTTTAATATATAATAGACGCTGTCGATCAAACACACTGGAATACACCACATACATACATACATTCGAGAAAAGGGTTTGATTAGGTTCATTATGATTCTGAGGCGTTCCAGTTAGTAATTAATTCTCTGTTTATCTAGTTAAATACGTTCGTTAAAGTTCCATTGTTAAATCAGAGGCGGTTTTGTTTCGTTCTGATTTATAACAGACTGTCTTTTGTCCGCGGCTTCGCCCGCCCGGCGGCTTTTGTCTTGCGCCTATGTAAATAATGATGAAATAAGCTTTTATTCTGTAGGTACAAGAAATATTTGAAACGGAATATTAATTTCGTATATTGTTTGGGGTTCCAATTTGATTTTGACTTCAAGTTACAAGGATACAAGTTACAAGGATTAGGAAGTAGGTGTTTGTTTTGAAGCATAGATGAAGTCTTCAGCTGGATACACATAACCACCAATGCTACATTAGGCGCTAAGCAACACTTATGTTAATGTGTTCCAAGTTGACAAAAGTGATAGACAGATCTCCAAACCAGGTGTGCGCATGGCCTACACCTATTATAAAAACATGTATGTAAGTGCACAACAAAACAAATTTAGAATAATGTAAGCGCACACAGACCATAATATACGTATAGTATATTCGAGTACATATAATACTAGTTAATACCCTCCAATTCGTCTGCGTAGATTATGATATTAACAATATATTTTAAGCACAAATAAAAATATTAAACTAAAATATTGTAGGCAAATATACACAACGCTAATCTTAAAAAATCGCTTAATACTATATTTTCTTAAAACTTTAATAACCTTACATTAAATGATAATGTCGCAATAAATCGGACGTAAGACGTGTGATGTAGGTACGCCCGCCTACTTTTTACAAGAAACATCATGATTACAGGCACTAGGGAGTTTTGATACAGACTTTATTATTTGGTAGCATTTGGTAGCAATTGAAACTCATTTTCGGCAATAGATGCACTATAGAAAGAGAAGTCGAGTCGGTGGTTCGATTCTCGGGTAAAGTATTTAAATTAATTGTTGTACTTAATTTAATTCCTATTACAATATACATTATTTTCTGTATTTTCAAAATAAGGAAGGAAGCTAAGAAGGAAGGAAAAGCTGTGATTTTTTGCCGGTATAAATACTAAAGAATGTAAATAAATAATAACAGACATTAAAACAAATTACATGAAAGACACAAAATTATAAAAATATGTTTACCGTATAAAGTAAATTGAAGCGTCTCGCAACAGATAAGACAACTGAGAAATATCCTTATCATGAGACGCGACAGTTTTTTTATCTCTTCCATAATTTGGCCCACAGTCAGCTTTTAATTTCAGTGATAAATTACAGTTTTCCGTAAATAGGCTAGTGACGGGGGTTGCAAATGGGTCAGGGGGATGAGGGGATGATGACGTCACTAAAAGTAATTTACGGGGTGACTTGGCGTCAGTTGTTTCGCGAAGTCACCCCGACTTGTAATCAACTGAGCATTGTCCAAAGTCGGCAATGGATGATGAGTTGTCCGCTGGTGATTTTTAATTATTGAGAACCAAAGAAAACTGCAAACAATGTAAACATGGTCTTCTCATGTCTCATCTTTGCCTACAGCCTATTGATATAACTTAACAAATCTAATTATAGGCTATCTACAGGTTGCATATGAGAGAAAACAGAAGGATAACTTGGACAGTAGAATACCTTAGAAGAAGAATAACAAAGACAAAAGAATAAAAAAGCCAGAACAATAACTTAGAATAACCTAATCGTCAAAATACGTACTTTGTAATCTTTACCGTTTGGTAACGTGCCTTATATCTTTATTATAAACGGAACAGCGTTATATAGGTACATACATTACAAACCAACTGCGAAGGCGTGTTTAGTGTGACTTCATATTATCTACTATTAATGTCTTATACCTAACATCTCCTTAGATAGTCTTCGGATTGCAAGCTGGACAAAGCCTTTTGTCTGGTAAACAAACGGCTGATTAAGTCCTACAAATAAATAAATGTTTACTTTATGCTTATATGTACATAGTTTTTTAGCCAACATCAATAACAAAAAAATCTTCATCTTACAATATTCGTTCTATGGTGTTATACGAAATTTATTATACGTTCATACAGACCAACAAACTCAGATGTAACCATTTCATTCAATAAAACGTATTTTTATAAAAGTGTAGCCAGAAATACACGTACGTATACTCGTATGTCGTACGGATTCATTACCAAAAAGCGTGAAACAGACGCTTTTAAAAAGATTACAATATTTAATATGACATGCAAATAAGTGTCAGGGTAAAAACAAAATCAAACGCTAGAGAGCTCTAGCGGCTTTCGAGACACTCGGAGACAGTGTACGGGGCTGACGTGTGCTGATATAGTCACTTAGGGTGAGGACAGGTTGTCTTCTAGGATAAGCGGAGAGGCAAAGCGTAATTACTAAGTCAACGATACAATATTAAAACAAAAATATATACTAATATCGACAAATACTGAAGCCACCTATTTTTAACACGGATTAACAGTATACAGTGCTTTTTACGGTTAAATATAGATTATCAATGTATATTGAATATATATTCTCAATCAATGTTACAACTCCATAATAATCCTACAAGTGTTAATGCATGATCAATCAAAATATTCACTCTCTATCCACACCTTTGAGGCTCCAACATTTCGGAGCACAGCATCGACACAATATTACCGAATTATCACTTAACATCAATCCGAATACCCAGCATTTGTATTGCTATTTCTTGACACACTGAATTTGACATTAAGTATACGTAAAATTGATGAAATTCAACACCTTCGTATATTGCAGGTAAGTTTGTCAACAATATAAATCGCTTTCCGCTGCGCGTATTACTGGGCCGAGTAGGCTACAGCGCTCATCAAGTTGAATGGTCCGCAAACACCTGGGGATTCACGATCTTGTTCTAGACTCACTTTACATGTACTGTAATCTATCACTAGCACTTAGGGCTCATATTTGCGTGGCACACTCTCAAGATTAACTGCTAATGTATCACAGTGTAAGCAATTGCACATACATTTTATATGAGAAGTAGTTCTCGCGAAAGAGGTGACTCTAGATAAATATGATCTTACTTATCACATTACAGTTCTAAGGCGAAAGTATTTGTATCATCGTTGACTCAGCTTCGACTGTTAACGAACGAATTCCTTCATTGTTATTATTAATTGGATCTTTAATTAATTTGATGTTATTACAATTAGTAACTAACTTGTATTCGACACCTACAAAATTATGAACAGTTTCTAGATAAAACAATGTTAATTATCACTTGATTTGACGGCGAATAAAATCGTCTCGAGGTTATTTCAACCCGTGAGGATTCTTCATTATATTTTTCTAAGGCGACTGAACTCTGCCAATCCGTACTTGGCTAAAATAGATTGTGGCTTTAAAAATCCTCTTTCTAGGATGCGAGGAGCTTATGCAACGGTAAAATATTCTTAAGGGGGAGAGAGTGGATTTGACTCATATTAATCCTAAGTGGGAATCAAACCCACAATATTGGCTCAGCAGTGAGGATTACTAACCACTGAGCCAACAGGCAAATTCAAACACATTTGTTCCTCACTTGGTGCCTGCTTTGTAACTGCCATAAATTGTTAAATATTTTTATACTGATATTACCAGAATTCTAAAAACGATAACAATAATAAAACTTTCTTAATCCAGAGAAAAGTTTGGACGAAAATAAAAAGTCAGCAGTCAAGTTCTCGGTAAAATCATTTTCTCTCTCAATTAAGCATATCTGGTGTTCATTAAAGAATTCTCCAGAGTTAGATCATAAATTATACGGACGGAAACAGGAAGTGAGATTACATCACATCGTAACGCAAAGCCTTTTGAAGTTTAAATACCTTTTCGAAAAATGTTAATAGACGTTTGTGACGAAAGTAGAAAACAGGCATTTACTCGTATATTATGCAAAACCCAGAACACGGAATGGCAATTGAAAAATTTTATTTCATTATATTATAATGCGTACAACGTGATGAACGCCAATAACTATATACAATAACAATAACGCCATAAACTCGTCTTACCGTTTCGTCCATATCACGCGCTCCGTACATACAGGTGCGGTATATCGAGAGAAAAAAAACTGGAAGAAAAAACTCTCGACGCTCTTCCTATTAAAGCGTTAATCATTATTAATATTCTTTTTCAATGCGCGCGTAGTCTCCTAAATTTTATGATATTATTGTACAAAAAGCTCACATTCAAATCACGCTTATATTGAAATTACTCAGAAAATATTCAGTGTTGTAGAACTTCGGAGCTTAGTTAGAATAGTAATTTTGTATCGTTTGGAAATCGAATGAACTTGGATGTTACTTTGAATAACCAATTGAAAATCTAGTCAAAGAAAAATGTAAAATCTTATTTACATAATGAACAGCGGGTACCAACATGACAGGTTATATCTAAATTATGTATAATTTAATTGTTGCTCATTTTTTATAAATTTATTTAGGTAATGCACACAACATCATCTGCATTATATTTCATGTACAGAGAAGAAAACAAAAAAAATCTTGAACTAACTTTGCTAAACAAGTTCAAAAATCAAAAATTATTAGTTTCTTAAAACTTTAAGAATTTTAAATGAAGATATCAAAAGTTTTAAGGATAACGAGCAAGAGTTTCTAAGAAGTAAAATAAAAAAAAATAATCATAATTTATCCAGTAACTTTTGTCTGATGTGCATTACGGCAGAACTGTATCATTTTAATGTTTTGGGTTTGCCGGCATGTACTTATATCATTGTAATGAGATTATTATGTGACGTAAGTGTAAAATGGGCAGGTGACAATTACAAGAAATTCTAGACGATAAAAAGGAAACTACCTGTTAATATTATATGTTAATATAACTATTAAACAGTATTAATTTTACTACCTGGTTGGTCTACTGGCTGCAAACGTGACTGTGGAGCGAGTGGTTCTGGGTTCGGTCCCCGTGTCGAGCGAAGTACTATTGAAATACCTTGAAATAACTTTAAGTGGCTCGGAGTTTGGAGCTGTGCCGGTGTATACTGTATACCTAGTAGGTAATACCCCCTATTTCGTGCAACGTGTAATATGATGACACGTGGACTTATTCAACTCATCTGCCCACCTGTTCGCGGAAATACAGGCATGACGCAATGTAATTGAAATTAAACTGTTAGTATACATAAATCCAGTTGATACGCATATATGTGTGGTTAACACACATATGTATGTATATATATCCATTTGAAAATATTCAAATGAAAAACCCCTTTTTAGTTAAATATTCTTGAAAAGTAAGTTTAGTAAGTTAAGTTTCTTAGTTTAAATGTGTTAAAGAAACAGTATTTTTAAGAAATAAATATTTTTATAATATTAAAGGAACGGTACGAGTACAGTAAGACAAAGTACATACATACATACATATCTTCACGCCAGGTACCTTACGGGGTAAGCAGAGAGCTAAGTGATCTGCAAATTTTTGCAGCTCGTGTAGGGTAGACACTAAAACTTGCTGATTAACAGCATTCTTACTCAAACGACCGGTGTCTTGCCTTCTAGCATAACTTTTTAGACAAGATACACTAAGTAAAGAACATTTTAAAATGAAACCAACATATAATTACTTACTGCCATGCCCTACAATGTAGAGTCAGCATGCATGTGTAGTGTATAGAGCCAAAACCATCAAGCAACTCATTCTATCCGTCGTTAATATGTATACATACAGCAAGTGATAGATCAATATCATGCAGTACAAACGTGGCCAAACTAACCCCCAGACAGAACAAATACTTCACGCACGTGAATGCATCAGAGTTTAGGCATCGTTCAAATCATAGCGAAAGGAAAACTATATTATAAACGTAACAACACTGTTACAGTCCAAAAGAGGTAGACAGGTGTGTGTAATACGGGAGTGTGCTTATACTCATCACACAAATGTTCTGGGTGAGAATCGAACCCATGACCTCCAGCACAACAACCAGTTTTAATCATTTTGATGTTGCTGTATTTTGAAGCGCAATAACCAACACAACAGTTGCTAATATAAAACAACATACATAATTATCAAACTAAAAAAATTTGCGGCGTCACATAAACGCTAGCATAATATATCAATAAATGCATCAAATCAAATCTTCACATGAAATAAACAAAATATCTGTAATTAAAGAATCAAAAGAAACAATGCAATATATACATTTTAACGTCATAAATATTAAAAAACACTATAAGTACCTACATGTAAAACCGCTTAACTGTAACATTTCGCTTTAGATTGAACGAACCACAGCAGGTTAAATTACGGTCCCCAATGAATATCCTAACAGCGGTACTCATTCCCCTAGTTTTCGAGGACCCCCGTCACTCAGACACCTTTTAAACACTCTAATTTACGGTTTGGTTAATTTTTTTAAAATATAAAAATGCATCTCTACCCACTTATGACAGATGAAGTCAACATATAGACATATGAAACGACCGTAACTAAGTTTGTTTGTTTGATGTAAGCTCGTAAAAGGCTAATTAAAAGTATACTCTACATATTTAATAATTTTTATTAATAAGGGTTTATTTTATAAAGGGTATATTATTAAATCATTGAAGCTATTATTATTTGGAAGGTGCGATCGTTTAAAAATGTATTAAATATTGCATATTAAAAATACTATTAAGGATAATATTCAATATTAAAAATAATATTAAAGAGCTTTGAAAATGGGTGCTGCTACCAATAAAATAATCTAGATAGGTCGTATATAAAAATATTAATCGTATTTATACATTACCACTCTTGTAGATCCAATGGGGACTCAAACATACCGTGGAATGTTTTCAGAATAATTATCAAGTTCGGTTCATGTAGGTATGCCATATACGCGACTTACGAAGTTGAGCGCGAAAATTTTCCTCATTAGGGAAACATTGGGCGTTACCAGTAATTAAACGAATTTCGCAACCGCCACAGTGTAATAACCTGCAGCAGGTCAATTGTTGGTACGAATGGTAAGGGTAATCAAATACGGTCGAAATACTGGAAGAAGATGCACCTAATGGCTGAACAACCTTCGAAACTGGCTTAAACTTATCACTAGTCAAAAGATAGCTAAAATTATATCCAACCTCCGATAAGACATGGTACGAATACCATGAAAAGATTATGAAGATTAACAATTGTTTCGGTATTTTACTGAAAATAAGTATATTTCAAATAGGTATTAAAATGTCAATATTACTTATCGGATATAAATATGTATTTATGGATAAAAGTGTCAGTATTACTTTCAGACTAAACGATATACTAAACTATGTATAACACAACAGTGATAAAGAAATAATAATGTTTGTTACCAATATGCCCTAGCTCCGTAATATTTATTATAAAAAAATAATATTTACTTACTGTTTTTATTACACAATGGCATTGAATGAAGAAAGCTATTCGGCAAGGGTGCAAGCAGTTATTTATTAGAATAATTAATAGGCTCGCGTATTTATTTGAATTTATTCATAATGGTATCACAATTAAATTCCGGTCATTAATATCATTATAATATGTGTGTGTAGGTAGGTAATTGTATTATTTTTCATACCGCGCTGGTGTTATCATATACCCTTTTATCGTTTCACTGTTCGGCCGGGATCTTCTTTAAAATTGAGAAGCTTTAAGGCCATAGTCTACATATTTCTACAAGTGCGGGTTAGCAGACTTTACACGCCTTTGAGGATTTTATGGAGAACACAGTGCGTAGGTTGTTTCACGATGTTTTTTGTTCAATTATATACCAAGCGTTATTTAACTTGTTTGCTATCTGCCTACTCCGGAAGGCAACTGACGTGAACATAATATGATATAGTCCATTTAGATTTTAAGGCTAACTAGCATATAAAAACGTCATTTCACCTTAAAAAAAAATGCATTTACATATGTGGTTCAGAGTGGAACACTAGATATGAAGGCGAAATCGAAATGACTATGTTACCACCAGTAGCTGGAAATATACGTATACATTATGGACAAATACTTAGAACGTTCAATTTATCAATTCACACCGGTGCGGTGTGTTGTGCGAATTATGTTAATGGACGCCGTTACTGTTTCCAAGAATACATGCCAATTCTTCATCCATCAACGTATACCAATTTTATAAATGGAAAAGTAAGTTTGTCTGTACAGTACAAATGTACGGCTGAACCGATGATCCGATCTTGGTAAAATTTAAAAGGGCTTAGTTTGAGTTCAGAAGAAGATATACGTCGTCGACATAAAATAACTCGTGATATTCATTATTTTCATACGGTTTATTTCGTATTCAGCAGCATGTTCTCACGCTTTTAATAATACTTTATTGCATGTGCCAGTTATATCAAAATTACATTACGCGGCCTTTAATGCGTCATAGTAATATTTAAAAACAATTATGCATTTGCACACGTTTTAATTGAAATAAATTTAATAGTAAAAATTAAACTTCGACAATAATTTTGCGATTGATTGTCACTAGATGGCAGCATAATTCATATGGTTGAAGCTCTTTCTTGCTTGCCAAAATAATTACAAGAAATCTGTAAGTCGTAATGTTTTCTAAGCCATCTAAACCCTGTCACTTGGCCAGCGTGGTAGACTACGGCCTTAACACTTCCCGTTCTGAGTGGAGAGTTTTGTTTAACAATGTAACCCCAGAAAGTGTTGGCGATCTCACCTCTTTCTCTAACCATGTCAACAAACATGACCACTAAGGTTTGAAGCTGTAAATTCAAATTTAAACACCGAGTAATAATCTAATAGGACCTTACAATGTATAGCATTATCCTCTGCGGCTTTAAAGGCTTAAAATAGAAAAATGAATCTCAACATATCAAGTATTCACAGAGTAATAAGCGAAACGAATAAATTATTGAGCGATTAGCTTTCGGTCGAATTCTCCGGGGAAATCTTATTACGACAGTGTTTGATTTCTACACAATGGTAAGCTTTGAAAAGACGTTGCATTAAAATTTGATGTGTGCACACGTTCTGCTTTCCATCGACTTTCATGAGATGTCACTCCCTCGTAGCACAATAGCTACTAAATATTTAAAATTTTCATTGCAAATGCTTGTTATAAAACTTCCGCTTTCCTCATCAAACAACCGAGCCACTTAGGGTAATATTTTGTGAGTAATTTTAAAGTTTGATTGCTCATAATGTGGACATTTACATCTCAGCCAAAAATAGTGCAGGGCGCCCTCCCGCTAGGTGATGTGACGATATACGCCAAGTGACTGGCAACAGTTGGATGCGACGAGCTGAAGATC
>DWEE01000886.1:0-14922 GCA_018245755.1 Parelbella macleannani | reverse complement strand
GAGCTGTAGGAACGTGAGCTTGAAGACTTATAAAAACTGCATCAAAACTAATAATAATTGACCACTACATGTCAGCTTACCGCTTAACTCAAACTAAGTCAATAATAAATGATGCGATGCAGTATAAAGCCGAAAGTACAGAGACGAATACACATTCCTATGTGAAACGCAATTCAGATCACCGGTAACAAGTCAATTACAAGGCTGAACCAATCGGCATCCGCAACCCTCAATAGTTCCAAATAATCAGCAGTTAGTGTTTCCGAATAGCTGATATGTAGCACAGTCTGTGCAGAAGGCTCCAATAGATCGGAAATCTGATCAACATCGTTATTCCTATATCTCCATTGTTAGCATTGAAGCCTACAAATATACATTAAACAGAATAAATATTAGTATTGCGACCGGGGGGAGTTCAAGAAGAGGTCCTAGATTAAGTCTGAAACTAACCGGTCTATCTCGAAAACCACGTGAAATAAGCAAGCATTTAATAACGAAAAAAAAATTGATGAAAAGAAACGAATAAATATATATTTTTCAGTTCATTGACCTCAATCAGATGCAAATATTATCGTAGCAGTAAAATAAAATGCAAATGAAATGATACAATCCTCGTGGAGAACACACTCTAAGCAACGGTGAGCAGTTTAATACGAGTAGTACACGACATTATCAATAAAATGCGTATACGACATGCTCATAAAGAGGTATGAAAAAGTCATAAAAAGGTATAGTACATTATTTTATCAGTGGGTTGTTGGTACCTTGTATATTTTTTTTCATTTTGATAATAATCAACAACAATATTATTTATTTAATATATGTACCTGAAAAACTATATAAGAAAGTAATGGTTGTTCCAATACTCTACAGTAGCAGGTATTTCCATCCTCTGCATCTTCTTAAATCAAATTATTTTTCGTGGTACTCATATATCTAAGGCAAAATTCAAAATGTAAACGACCCTTATGACTCAGTCCTGTTACAAATATGCTAAGTTGATTAGGATATATATGTACATTGTGGATTACAAAATCTAAATCTATTACACACGACAGTACGATTTACAATCAAATGTAGACCCTTTCAAGATAATCAGGAAAGACGATCCAGACAATCCGTAACAGGCCAATTACGATCCAAAACCAATCATCGTCCATGACTCGAAATAGTCGACAGTTCAATGGACGCCGTCGGAATAGTGTCCGTAGGTGATCTGAAAGCCTAACTTTAGTGTTACTTCACTATGCTATTGCGACACGCATGATTTAAAACATACGAGATAAGCGATTATCAGGAAAGTATTTAAATTGAACATTTATTATTTTAGCATAATTAGTTCTCTGATTATTTCTTTAAATGAGTTTGTCATCGCATGCATTTTTTTCCTTTTACAATGTTTTATAAAAATAAAGCTAAATTAAATATAGATTAATTTAAATGATTAACCTGTAGCGGCGCGCTACTTACCGTAATATCAACCCGCGCTTGAGCGAGCTTGCGAGCGCTTGAATGAGCGACCCCTTTACTGCCCCGACTGGTGGTCGCGAAGTTCTGGGTTCGAATCCCGGGTACTATTGAATGTTTAACTAAGCCTTTTTCATAAAAGTTTCCGATAGTGGCTGTATGGCTGACCACCGTGGTGGTACGTAAACGTAATTGGGGAAACGTAAGAGTATACTATACTCGTCTGCGTAACCCTTCCGACCTTACAGGCGTGATGTTATGTTTTTATAATGTCTTTACATTTTACTACCTTACCAAATATGCATGTATTTTAATGTCCTTACAAATAGTGGCAAAAAATCATTACTTACTGTTTGTGCCAGACACGAAAGATAAAACACATAATCCTGCAGAGTTATTAACGCAATCGGCTGAAATTATTCATAGTATATTCAGCATTCATACCATTTTGTAACGTTTCCAGTTAGCATGGTTTCAGCGGCTTATGATAGTTCCGGCTGCGTCATATTTTTGATATTACAATGCGATTTTGCGACCAAGTCGCTTCGCATCTTCGCTAACAATTACAGTATTTATTATTACGGGCGTGAAAAGCATTCTTACGAAAGGTGGGATGTAAAATTTTCATCTACTAACACGTATACATTGGCCGCCTCGTTGGTCGAGTCGTTATTAACACGACTGCTGGGTTAGAGATCCAAATTAGAACATCGATTTAGGTATTCATAGATGTTTACTTTAAAATGTATGTATGTATGTAGCTTTGAGTGTGAATCTGCACCCGATGTATGGCAATAGGCTTACCATCTATTTGCACCGTCACGGCAACATCTTGCAAATAAGTTATCTCTTCGAACCATGGCTGACCTGCATGGATTAGAGAGTCAGGGGGAATTTCTCTCAATATTATCGAGCAATTCAGTTTCAAATTGGATACAAAAGTCCTTAGGGATTATTGACCATTTAACATGAGGCCCATAGCTGTTGATGTAACAATGTCTTCGTATCAAATTAACTGTTACAGTCTAATTGTTGTTACAATCAGCACTGTTACCCAGATTTCAATAGTGATCTTATCTAGTATTCAAGCGCAAATTGGAGAAAGCAACAGGATATTGAACGCGCCCACATAATAGTACTCTGTTCTACAAGTTTCTAGAGACAACGTCAATATTTGTATAGACCGAACAATGTGTTAGTGTATTGTTTACGTCAATTTGAATTATTGCATAGTTATTATAGATTATACTATTGCATACATATTGTATAGATAGATTATAGAGTACAACTAGCCAGTGAGTTTGTCTACGCTGCTTACGATATTAACAATATAGGTATATATTTTATGCACGGAGAGGAAACCATAAACAATATTGAAAACATAGATTTACTTTGATCATTTAAGAAAAGTCGCTAAAAATTATAGCTACTTAAATCCACAATAACTGTACATTGTATGAAGATATCTTTATATTTTTCAAAGATATGGATGAAGGTTATAAGAAGTAAAAACAAAAAAAAATTATCGAAATCTGTTCAATATTATTTTTGTGATGCGTACACAATGGTAGACTTATATCATTTTACTAACAGTCACCATAACGAGGTACCTTGTTAACTTCTGCGAGTTATTTATGAGATTGCAATGTCGTAGTCCAAAATACAATTGTTCTGTGTGAGCCTTTATCGCCGAATGTTAGCAAACATTGCTCTCGCTGCACGCGGCGCCATCGCATGCTCATGCACTTGCCAGTTCATTGCGTCACGGCTAACGATTTTACAGCCAATTGTTATAGTGTAGTGTCACATAAGTACAATGTAAAACAGTCAATACGTGAAATAACGGAAGCATTGCGTTGCAACGAAGGGGTCTAGAAGTATGAAATTGGACACAAAGTTCCTTTTTACGAGTATAACGCAAATGTGCATTAAGGAAGAACTCTTAGGAATTGATTTCTTAAGACGGTAATAGACATGTTAGTAGAATATTCGTGTTATATGAAATATGGTTATTTTGTAAGTTAGAAAACCGTAACATCATTTCCGTAATCCCCAATGGTGTAGGCAGGAAGTGTAGTGCACTCCTACGTTTGATCAGTTACGCTTAGGTCCTACCATAGATATACTCGTATGAAAGAAACATACAAATTTAGAATTCAAACAAAAGTGTACAGTGTCAACCTTCTTTTAGGCTAATCTATCAAAAGAATAAAATAGGGAATATTTTATGTAAAAGTTATGAGTTAAGAATAAAAACAAAATGGTAAGTATATGAACTAACTGACACTGGGTACGAAAAGCTGGGTAGGATAAATTCACTTACCTATGTACCTTGTAAAAGACTTTAACTATTGTTGTTAATTACAGGCAACTGTCGTTTATAGACTGTGACCATTAAATATAAGGGGTACTACACACTTTTGATATAAATAACGGAAAATGTTGACGACTTAACTGGACACAGACATTATACTGGTGATAAAATATATAAATTATTCATTGAGTTAATTACAGAAAAAAATAAAAACGAACTCCTTTTTTCTGTAAACCAATCTCACTGACACCCTACGAAATCTAACAAGGGGGAACTAAAGGCTTTGCGAAAGGTTTTAGTGGTTAAAATTAATCCTAGTATTCAGACCGGAATCCGCAAAAATACGTCTAATCCATCCGTTTTGTTAACCTCCTAAGGATTAGGGGCATTACTTGGCTAGAAATTTGGCAGTCGGTACACTTAGTTTATACATATTAAACTGGTTCTTAGTTATTTAGTTCATTTCGAATTAAACAGACCAATTATGATCCTTGTGTCAAAAAGTCAGTGTCGCCCGTTGACACTTCTTTATTACGTAATATGTAATATATAATAACATTATTTTCCTTAATAAAGTTACGTATTAAAGTTATTGTCTTTTGATGCTATGATTATTGCATTCGCTGCAGTGTTGTTTGTGTAACTGATATTATGCGATAATGTTATTTTATTAAATAAGAAATATAAATGTCATATTACGTAATTAAAGTCTCTGGTAATGCCATACGAGTATGAAGCAGATATGTTAGGAGTATAAAGTAAATAAATCGATAATAATAAAAAGACTTATACTAAGCTAAACGTAGAGGAAATTTTTATAAATATTGTTTCCTCTCCCAAATTTTAAAGCTGTCATACGATGTTTTAAGCTGCCTATGATACTATACAAAATAATTAGATTGGAGGCGTGCTCCGCCGAGCTCAAAGTGCCTCAGAGTTCCTAAGCTCGTTGGACGATAATTACGATAATATTCTGTGTGTGAATAAAATTCAATTTCCGATGAAGTTCGCCAAACTTCTCAACTTCAGGTGGCGTTGTTCCCACACTACAAAATATACCAGCGATACCGGGAACGTAAATGTTTCGTCTCCGGAGAAGGTATAAATATTAAAGACATACATTTCCCTAAGCTAAAAAAGTACAAACACACTAGCTATAAATAAAGGAAGCGGAAAAACATGGGGAGTAATCGTCGTTCCCCAAATGAATGAGTAGGTAATAAATACGTCTATAAAATTTGCCCCACAGCAGTACTGATTGTGCCATGGTCACCATGGAAGTACAGAAAAACAAGTACACAAATACTGAGATACAAAACTGACCATTGAAATAACTCTTCGGATCTCCGTCTGGTCGTAAATGAAATCTGGCAACATCGTCCAATATATGTATATAATATCATCCAATATATATAATATTCCAATTCCAATGAATATTTAAATATTATACTATATTATGTCAATGTGTCAATTATGTTACCATACAGATTATGGACTCTGACAGCTACAATACGGGTCCAGCCGTATTTAGAGGTCAGAGTTTCATGTGTACATATATATTTTAGTAAGCAAATATACAAAAACAATAAATGAAGCACATCAGGTTTGCAACATCAGAGGAACTTCGCACTGGGTGCTCTCTCTACTTATCTATTCTGTAAAGCGTACAACAATAATAACACGATAGCTTGGTGCCCAGCTCACACAGGTGCGCAGTCGTTTTCACGCTCGAGGTGCGACGAGCAAGTTTGTATCGCGTTATTTAATGAAGTTAGTTTATTAGTTGTCGCCGTATAGTTGACGCGATTTAAAATCGCTTCCCCTTATCATGGCAGCAATAACAACTTTTAACTATGCGCGGCATATTGGATATGTTCCTTTGTGTATCGTCATTATTAATTATTGAGTACCTATATTATATTGATAGGAATTTTGAAACAACATTATTAATTTCAAGTTTTCTCGTTATCTGTACGTCACGCAGGTTATTGTAAGGTAAACAATTAAAATTATTATGATAGTGGTTCGATGTCTTGACAAATGTTTTTCAAGAAGGCTTTTACGCGAATGTTATAAACCTTTTAAATTTTGTCATATCAAACAATTTTAATCACATATTATTTCTTTCTTGCGCTCTATTATAATATAGGTGACTGCAGAACTAATTCAGAAAGAACATTTTAACGTGATATTTAGGCAAGTATAATGGCTAGTAAACTACGATAACCAGAAGATATATCGGCTTACAGATAATAAAATAAGAAAAATAGTAAAATATAGAAAAAATATGTTTCCGCCCGGGATCGAACCGGGGACCTTCTGCGTGTTAGGCAGATGTGATAACCGCTACACCACGGAAACTTATGTACGGATCGACGAAACGTCAAGCAGTTCGAACTTTCTATTAATACAACCCGGACATACTTTAATACAAATCGAGTGCAGAGATACTGAATCCGAAAAACATTTGCCTGCGTACCCAATTATATTAATATTATTACATCACGCTAGGTCCCATACGGGGCGGGCAGAGACCACCGATTGCCAAATATTCCTTAATGTTCGTAAAGACTTGACGTATCGTACACACAATAAAAATAGCAACATAAAATAATAAAAAAAGCTTCGCGCTTGGAAAAACCGGGCCCAAACCCAAATTTCGAGCCACCACTAGGAATTCCAAGTTAAAAAAACCTAATAATTCCCGACCTGGGAATGGAACCTAGAATCTCTCGATCAGCAGTCGTGCTTGCAACCTCACCAATAAAATATAACAAAAAATTATTATGAAATTTAGATTCAATAACCAAATAACCAATTAGGCTGTTAGTGCTTACAAATTACAATACGATCAGCAAAGAAGAGTTTAAAATATTTATATTATATCGTTATATCTCGTGATTATAACAAATTTCGCGTAAAAAGACAAATAGTTTAGGTAAATAAATGTTATATTTAAATAGCTCTGGAGTATTTTTGTACTTGGCAAATTTTAATATTAGGTACTGTATAAAAAATCAAAAATGTTGATATTTTAAAAAAATTATATATATATTAAATAAATCATGTCATATTTCAAGTGAAAACGCTGATTCAATGAGAGGAAAACTTCAGTGTTTTAATGTAAAAGTTACCCCTCTGTACGTTACATTTATACGACAGTACCTTTCTGGTTCTAAACCTACCTACCTACCTGGTACCTATTTGAGTCACTGTTTTCTCGTTTAAATTGTTTTACTGGAGATTTGTCTAGTTAATACCTACGCAAGAGTTCTTGGTGTATTATTAAGTGATTTCTTAATTTTCGACGGAAATTCAAATGCAGCAGAGATATGGGCGAGTAAATGGGGGATGACAGGGAGAGGGGGTGAGGAAATTACAACCTTTAGGTACTTCTCCTTAACAAAAATATCCATTAAATAAAGAGAATAAAAAAAACATATGTTTTTATTACTCACAAACACATAGTTCGAGAGCCGTCTCAGCGGCCTCGATGAAAAATGGCGCCGTGAAAATGAGACGCTTACAAAAACCGCCGTCCTAATAAAAAACACAAACAAAAAATAAACTATTTCGACAACATGAAATATTCAAAGATGGCTGTTTAGATACACTTGTTATTTTCACTAAGGCATCACACGGCATCTTTGTTACAAGGGCAGAAGGTTGCAAATAGAATAAATCCAGCGCCATAGTGAATTGAAACGACTTTACAATGGATAGCGTGCGACCGCTAGCCGTTTTACCCGACCATTTGAAGTGCGTAATAGTTTTCCGAATTTCATTCCCAATACCGTAGATAGATGGGATATTTCGTTTTGGTCGTGTAATAGTTATGTGTTGAAAAAAAAAGGTTAGTGAGATCACCATTGTGACCTTGGTCTGCGCCGAATGCTACAAGCGTTTTGGATTGGCCTCTGCCAATTAATTTTGTTTTCTTTTTCCTAGCGATCGGTGCTCTATTGTTGGGAGCGTGTAATACGATTTGAGAGGTGTCCAGAATAAACCTTATTAGCCTAAGCGGTCTGATTAATGTGCTAAGCAGAAAATTAAAAAGTACTATAAAAAACAAACGTTATATTGTATATAAATAAATGTACACGTTGAATTCCTAAAGATAGACGTATTTGGCCCTTGGTACTATCTGTCTAACCCATAAGGAGCCTGCCGTGATGACGTAATAACAGAAAATTATTTCAGTCCAATACCAGATCGAGTGTGTAGCGAATCACATTAAACACATTTCTTGACCACGTACCTACATATGTAAGTTGTATCTGACATCTGTAGCGCCACATTACCGTCACCGACGTTACATGGAACTATATAACTATGTGGCTTACATATTTATATATACATACTCAGCTTACATTTTAAATATTGACATACATCAACTGCACAGCCATAGGGTAATTCCGTATTTACCTTTAAGAACGCTAACGAGTCCATTTATATTGCAATCTACTATTCTTGGATTCGTTACCAAGATATCATAAAAAATAAAATGAGAAATATTGACAATGCAAATAGGTAACTTACATGCTATAATACCTACTCATAAGATAAAAAGACTAAATCACTTTTAAAAATGGAACATGAAATATATTGAATGATTCCATTACCGTTAATTCCAATATCGATAAAGTCCAAATTCAATATTTAAAAACGGGACAATGAAAGCTGTAATCTTAGGTTTTATAGTCGATAATTTTACGACTATTTGGAACACTTTCTACAATAGATACTTATAAACTATAAGGTGTGTTATACAAACACACCACTACATATAAATGTACTGTAGTAATATAATAGTAAACTACATGGTAGTGTGATATCATCGTAGTAAAAGGTAAGACGCAGAAGTCACTAATTATAATGAAACATACACATACACACGTGCGCCAATTCGCACCGAACCACGTCGCAGCGCGTCGAGAATGAATTTCGCGGTACAATTATGGGAATAGACTACATACGTACAGAAACTAAGAACTACATACAAACTTTTCTATGAAAATATACACAAGAATTAATTACGTACACAACATAACATCATGCTTATATTTCCCCGAAGTGGTAGGCAGCGAAGATTCACACATCACCATATGATTCTCCAGCTGTGTTTTACACCCCGTCATGGAATAGAGAGTGAGCCTAATATCATCAAAATGTATACTAAAATCAACTAGGTCATAGGTATACTTGAAAATTGACAAAAAACGTCGACTCGACTTTTAAAGTCAGATGTTATGTATCAGTATTGTATGAAATATTTATGATACACAATGTTTAATAAATGTATAAGCTTTCCGTTTTGTCTGTAGATATTTAATTAGATAGTTATTTTGGTTATTTGATAAAATTTGAGTCCTATAAACGCGTGTGTTTCTTAAACAAAAGTTTCGTCCATTTTTCCGTGAAGAGAAATAAAAATGTCGCGTGATTTTGAAAGTATATTTGCTAGATGTCAGTACTTATTATAATTGTACAATCACGCCACATCCTTAACGGGGTAAGCAGAGATAGTCGAGTGCCGAATATCTCTTCTATATTTACAAGCCCGATATGCTTCTTCTACATTCATCACTCTACATTGTTGATAATTATAATAAATTTTGAAGCGTTCCTCTATCCAGTGTGTACTCTAAACAATATCTGTAACTCGTCTCGCTTCCTGCTCGCACGAACACATGAAGACATAAATTTATAAAGTTCGTATATTTAGAGCCCAATTCAAGGAAATAAGATTTATTTTCAGTATTTAAAATTCTTGTATTTTGAACACTTTACATACACACACGTATAACACAATTATAAAAAGATCGAAAACATCAAAACGTTGATTACTAGTACTTACGAATTATAACACTTATAACTGCAACATTGTAACAATGTAACATTACGCCTGTAATCTCCGAAGGGGTAGGCAGAGAAGTATAGTACACTCCCACGTTTTATCAGTTACGTTTAGATCCTATGGAATTGGTGGTGAGCCAACTGCCATACACCGGGCACAATTTCAGACTCCGAATCACTAATAGAAATTCTAAATAAGAAAAATCCAATAGCACCCAACCCGGGATTTGATCCCGGGTATTCCCGTTAGGCAGTCGCGCTGGCAATTGCTCGACCAACGAGGCAGATAAACTACGTGTTGACTGATATGTTCTCTTACGGTGCAGAAGTAGGGCTTAGCTACAAACAGTGAAACGAATAACACTGTTTATAAAGATATGTTGTAAGCTACAAATTTCTCTTGCTGCCGACCTTTTTGATGTTTTTTTCTGTGCATACGAGTACCTTGTTATTACAACAAGCAATAAATGTTACTATTATTTTTACATAGTCTTACCAGTTGCCTAACGGGGTAGGCAGAGAGCATCAAATGCCAAATATTTCTATCCTTACGAAGTTGACGTAAGTCATCGATAGTCATAACATTCTTCGTAGGCGCACACCGGTTTCCAAAAACGTCTGCCGCCCCCATCGGACTGTATCTGACCTATTTGGCCAGTTTTTGACGTTGAATGAATTAGGACCACATTAGAAACTGTTAAAGACTTAATTAATACTATCTTTCAACATACTATGATTAATACTATACAATTCAAAGCATATATTCAGTGAATATGTGTTAAAATGGGATGAGATATGTTTCAATTAATAAAGGATGCCATTTTTAAATAGAAAAAACAGATATTTGTGAGTGACGGGAACTGTGACTGACGTGAGACAAAGTGATCTCATACACCGCGTAAAAATGTATCTATTTATTTCAGCATGGGGTCTTTGAGATGTAGTATTAACAGATGTGTTCAAGGCCGCCACCACGACAGCTCTCCAGCTATCAAATGGCTGAATCGAATATTTTTTTATAAATTTTATTTGCGTTTTCTTTGTATGTATGCAGTTTGTTGTTAAGATCATATTTCATTAATGTCTTAGATATTCGCAATCGTGTTAGACATGTATCAAACTATATTTTAAACGACGCTAAATCGTTGTTATATATACCAGGAACATACAAGACTAGATATTTGCAATTTAAAGTAATTCTCAGTAACAGGCCGGAGTCTGGATTGTTCAGTATATGGCAATAGGCTCACCCCTTATTCCATGGGACGCATAACATACCTAATTGATGAAAACTCGGAGTACTACATACCTGTCTTACTCTTTCAGGCAAATATATTCGTAATTTTATATTCTTTTTTCACTTCTTTTTATCTCGTACAGTGGCAAGCTTCACACGTAGAGATTATTTTTATAAACTTTTAAGATGAGCAGATTTCCTCATGCGGTTTATCTTCACCATTGTAGCAAATTATATTACATTTAAAAATACACATTTTTGTAAAGAAATGCGCACTATGGATTCGAACCCATGACCCCCGGACTAAAAGGTTGAATTCTAAGCCACTAGGCCATCACTACCACTGTTCTATTACGTTCTATTTAAATTAGACCTTTATTTCAATGTGTTGATTGTACCGTTACACTTGAATTCGTGTTCTTAATAAAACTCGGCTAAGTATAACACGGCGGTACTTAGCGACCGTCTATTTGAATAGTTCGATTACATCAAATCGATTTAAGCGCTAAATAACACTGGACAGTATAACAATCGTGAGAAAAACTGTTGTTAACAAGTTGAATGACTCACGCCGCTAAAATTAAAAGTTAAATAGTTATTTATACATGTCGTTGACGTTGTACTGATTTTAACGCGTAAAGACTTTAAGGCCAACTCTCACGGCGCTACTTCACGTTGTTTGACGTTAATTGAATTTGAAATTGATTTATTCGATATTAAAATATCGATATGATGTCTTTTAATATAGTTCAATGCGTTAAATTAGTGATTTGACAGAAGCTGAACGAATTGTTTGAAAAAAACGTAAAATGCATTCATTAGGAAAGGAGTACTGACAAGCAGAGGATTGTGACAGGCTGATAATGGCGATGATGATAATGATTCATTCTTTCGGACTCGAAAGTTTTACGTACCCGTTCATAAATCACAAATAATGCCTCTGTTTCAGACTTGGTTTATGTAACTTCAACGACACCCTGTTTTTACATAGCAAGTAAGATTGGTTTATTTCCAGCTGTCTAGTGTGTAATCAGCCTATCAGTGAAGCTGGAGTCGTGTGAAAGTTGCCCTCGCAAGGACGAGATAGTGCTGAGAATAAATGAGAATGCCAGCGATTGTACTGGGAAAACATTTTTAGCCACCACTGGCGCAGAGAAAAGGCTGTTTTATTCATGCTATTTATACCAATAGTATGTACAATTCATGCACAGTTTTAATATAAAGTTTTGCAATGACAAACGAAAACCTGAAAACCGAGCTCAGCGGCGCTCTGTTGGAGGGGTCTTTGTCCAGCAGTGGACCGAAACATGCTGATCATGTTGATAATAATGATAAAGTTGTCATCGACATCAACTCTTTTATCGTTTCATTGTTGGACATAGGTCTCCTCTCAGAAGGTCATATTTTGCCACGCTGCTCAAAAAAGGGGGAAACACTTCACATGTCTTATTGAATATTATCGAGAAATCTAAGCAGGTTTTTTACAATATTTTCCTTTAACGTTACCAATGATATCTAATCTTAAAGGCGCAATTTTTTTAAAGTGTGCACGTTGTAAGCAGAAGACCATTAGACTGGAATGCTGAATTCTAACCACTAGGGTGAATTTATAAATAGAAATTTACTACCATCGCGAATAAAATTCTACTTTATATATCTGTGCTTCTACGTCATTGGAAATTTTGGAACACATTTTAGATTGTATTTGTGCGTAATTTTTTGACCTTGACGCCACGAGGACAAGCAAAAATTATTTAAAATTCAATTATTTCACGGAATTAAAATAAATTATAATAAAAGTCTATTAAAATTTGTAGATTTTTTGTAATCTTCTACTGTTAATGTTTTAATAATCTCTTATACATATTGTATTATATTTATTGTATGGAGAACATACAAGGATTTCATACTGCAATGACTGTGATGGAATACTTCTATTTTAATAGGTTAAGTATTTTGTGTAAAGCTGAATTATATGTGTAATTTCGCTAAACTTATAAACATTTCTGGTCTACGTATAATGTCATCGAAATTATATACATAAATAATAACACAAAAAAATTTCATCTGAGACATCTCAATATACATACATATGTAAAACTGGTAAGAATAGTTTTCTAAAATTACAAAGATTCTATTTTGATAAGTATAAACTATTTTTTTTTATTTTAGCAATGTTCGCAAAGGAAATGCGTGGTAGCGGCCAAAATCAATTTCCAAACAGGAAATGTCGGCGCGGTATTCAATTGAAAAGAAAAATCTGACGAACCACACACTCGGACATCTTTCTTATTCATCCCGTCACGAAACACAAGCACTTTTAAAAAATATGTAATGCATTTTTCAAATAGAACATAACCATTACAGATAAGTGTGTTTTTTAATTTTAACCCTCACTGCCGTTGGTATAGTGGTCACAAAGCGCGACTGCTGATTCAGAGATCCTGGGTTCGAATACCGGGTCGGATACTACTGGATTTTTCTAACTTAGACTTACTAGTAACAATTTCTGGCAGTGACACGCAATCAAATGTGTGCCCGGTAAGGTTGCAATAGGCTCACCACTTATTCCATTGTGGGACGTAAACGTAACTGGTGAAATGTTGGGGTGTCCTACACTCCTCTACCTGCTTTTTCTGGGATTTGCAGGCGTGAAGATACGTTTCTTTTGTACTCTACACTAGGCTCATGTTGTAATATATAATTAGTTGTGATTTAGCATCCAATACGTTGTGGTCCAGATATCTAACTGTTTTACTTAAGTAACATGCGCACCAGGACGTCATAGACATCGGCGCCACATAAATATAAAGCGGTGTCAACCGTCAGTTGTCGCTAAATAAAATGTATTTTACTGGTTAATTGCTAATGTCGCAGTGAGCTGAATTATAATTACTTAATAATTTCACAAAAACATTTTCCTACATTTAACGTCTACGTAGGAGGAAAAATAATTAATTGGTATTAATTTAATCATGTATATAAATTATACAATAATTGCATTAAAGATAATAATAACAGGAACATTACTGCATCGTTGGTCGAGTGGTTGCAAGCGCGTTGCAAGTGCATATTTGATCAGGACATGAGAACCTCGGTCTTCCGCGGTACCGGCGTGTACCCACATTCTTATAGGATATCTCTTTCCCTTTTTTTCATCCACCATTTTTCTAAATATTCGAAACATTCGAGCAGGCCCATTGACAATTTTTCACTATAATTATCATCACCTTCTCTAAGTCGACTGCCGGTGATGGGTCTCCCCTGGGGGTTCTTTGCGCATGATCCCCCCAGGGAACATACAGGTTGGGAATCATGCGAGTTTTTACACCATGATTTTACTAAATTTAAGAATATTTTTTATATAACAACACACGTTTTCCTTCACAGCGCTAGTTGTGGGAACAAATTATCATCAACTGTTTAACCGCATAAACTTTTTTCTCAATACCACATAAATATCGATAAAAAATCTCATCAAGGAACACCGTAGTGATACTCGTAATAGCGAGAAATTCTCGACAGTCCCACACATTCACTCCACGCGCTCAATAAAAATAGTTCTGAGTAAACAATTTTCTAATAATCGATGGGGAAAACTCACCACAGTTTAATTAACAATCGCATACGTAAATACTCGCTCTATTAATAATTAAAATCAGTCATAATATTTCCAATTTAACCTGTCGAATGGTTTGTCGGTCTAACGGTCAGTCGTTAGTACCTGACCGTACTGACATGACATGTACTGTGATGCCGGACATGATCCGTGTACAGTGGATCGATTCCCACACAGAATAGCTATTTATACGATGAAATAGATCTATATAAACATTATACCTATGTAATATCTGTAATTTGTCAGCCATCTGGTGACCATAACACAGGCTCTGACTACTTCGGGATCACATGATCGAATGCGGGGATGACCGAACATATTCATTTATTATTTAATTATATATTTTATGTTTCATTATACATTATTAGCAGGAAATTATGTTGAGAACGCGAGTGCGTATGTCCGTATATACATATGTATATGTATATG